>JAQFXM010000329.1:0-55356 GCA_034693345.1 Entomobrya multifasciata
TTCGATTGGCTGTTCGGGTTGTACCTTCACCATATTTTTAACACTACTTCCCATTTCTTCCCTTTTTATATTCAATGCCTCATATCTATATCATATCTTCATAGTGGTAATGATATAAACAGGATCATTTTTCAAAACTGGAAAAAACTCAAACATACATATTTCAAAAGAGTTGAACTGAAATACTCAAAAGTAAAAATATTCCAGTTTTTTGTGTTGATTTTTGGGTAAATTCTGAATTCATTTGTCAGCATTTTGGTTTCTCGACATGATCATCAGATCAGAAGAATGGGACAGTAAAGTCAGTTGTTGAATTGAAATCGAACATGTAAAATATATGTTCATATGCTAAAATCTAGAAGTTTGTTCATACCTGTTTTTAAAATATTACTCCCAGGCAGGCCAGTCAGTCACTTTATTGTACAAAGCACAACAAGTTGCATGTTTTATGTTATGATTATTACTCTTATGAAAGTAGAAGTTTATTATAAAAATCTCCTCTAGCTTCTTATTACCAATCTATTACTTAACCGATCCAGCTTTTGCTTCTGCTGCTGCTGCTGGTGGTTCTAGTTGAGTCGTCTGTGTTAAGTTAGTGGCAAGGTTAGGTAATAAATTTTTATGCGAATGCTGCTGTGCTTGTGCGTATGCACATAAAACACATAACTACTAATACAAAAATACATTACAATATTGCTTCAAAATTGTAGGGAAATGATGAGGACGATTATTACAGGTAAAAAGCCAGTTTTTTGTGACTTTTCGTCTTTTTACATATTTTCCAGATGCCCACTAAGAATAGTTGGCATATATATGGCATATGTGTGTAATTTTCGTTCAACAGTGCATAGCAGAATTTATTCATACGAGTGAATGAATCGTTTGTCTGCTTGGGCACAGGGCGAGTAACATTTTCCTCAAAACTGAAAACAAGACAAAAATGTTAAAATATCGCCTTATCGCAAAGAAGCAAGATATGGGTTTTGTGCCAAACGGGTACTACATTGGATATGTGTAGAGAGTGCCCAGTGATTCTGGTTTTTTCTTACTATTATCATCAACATCATCATATCATGATGTTATGAATGAAAAAGTGGATAATCGCAAGTCAATCTGTTGAGCACAAGAGGATCCAATTAAAAAATACATCTCGTTAAGTTTAGCTGATATCGTATCGTAAGTATACATGCAAACCTTTGATTTCACATGAGAAGCTTGAAGGAAGTGGGAAGTTTAGTCTTGTTCTAGTCTGCATTTTTTCATGTTTTCTTATTTGAACATTAATCAGAATCAGCATAATTATTAATACCACTTTGACTTGTAAAATTACTACAAATTAAAAAAATTCACGTTATAATCGAACAATTATTTTTTGAAAACTGCTCCGTTACAAAACAATTTGTAGGTAGACTTGCTAATCTAAAAGAGTATGTGTGAGTTTATAAAATAAGAAGTTTTAAAATTTTAAACAAAAAATATGAAACAATAAGCTTGAGATTGCAATAATGCGATGCGTGGGTGTTCTAATTTTTATGATGTTGCAAAAAACTAATTAAACGTGCATTAAATATTGAAACGTTGGCACTTGGCTTTTTTAATTTGGCAAACAATGTTCAAGCAAAGGCATTTCGATTCTACTTTTTTATAATTAAGACCTCAATAAACGTTTTGCTAACACTTTATAAAACATAAGATAAGTACACCTGATATACATAATTGCAAACCTTTGGCAATGTAATTACATCAATATTATTAAACACATTAACAAAGGAATTATTTAAAGCCATAGAACACTAAACTAAACAATGCATGGTAGTATGCAAAATTCCAAGACGTACATTGTAAACCTATTCACTATTGTTTATCTTTTTGCTTTTTAATTTTATCGAGATGAGACCTACATCAAGACGCCTATGACACCTGTCACTGCCACATCAACGTCAATTATTCTACCTATATTTACCTGTTTATATGCAAATCACTTCAAGTGAGCACGAGTCAATAAAAATTGTACTACAGTTACATTACCACCACAGTCTTTTGTTTAATGGGCCAACTAATTGCTCGCATTAATATGAAAGCCAACCGTACAAAAATATTAATGTTAAAAATTCCATTAATCTAAAAAGTCATGCAATTATTGTTAAAAAATTGCTTTTATATACTTTGGCATTTCCTTTTAACGGGCTTGTCTTGTACTATCTCATAGTCCCATTATAATATATATGTAGTTTTCTGGCATAGGAATAATATAATGAAACGACAATAAATCTAAATATGACAGCAAATATTACTTTACTTTTTGAGTAATAATCATATAATGTAAGTGCGTATATATCACAACCTATTGTAATAATAATATAAAAACTATTTTAATGGACTTACTCAAACACAAACCACACACCGTGTTCGAAGAAATGATTACTGTGATTACAAAAAGTCAACTTTACAGCCATGTACCGATTATCATGCTGACAGAAATTGCTCATATCAGTAGTCATTTTTCTTGCTGCTGCTGCTATTTTACGAGCATAATTAGTATTTATATTTTTTTCACAGTAAGACACCAACTTCAACTATCATTGTTGGTGATAACCATGCATATAATATTAATTGGCAGGTGAAGCCAAACCAAACCAAAACGAGCTTGTTTTATTTTCTTGTTATTTTTCTTTACATTGCCCATCGATATCATCTTGTCTTTTCTTGTAATCTTTAAATGTAGAATGCAGCCACAAACTCAACGATGCAGTGTAGTGCAATGATTACATTTATTTTTGCCATTATGATGATGATAATTACTCGCCAAATTGGTGGAATGAAGTTTTTTCCAAGAAAAAAATACCAGCTTGTATGGAATGTTCTTATTTGAGATTTAGTTTATCTAAAGTTTAAAATAAATAAATCACACGCAAGGGAAGCATCCGTAGTGGCAATCATAATAGTAATTGCACCTGTATAATATAATATTTGTAGGTAAAACTAAGTAAGCACTAAAACGCAAAGTCAATATATTTTTTATATTCAGAGAGAAAAAAAGGATGTGCTGTTGTGCAGCACTTGACTTGGATGCTAACAAGATGTGTGTTAATATGATTAGTTGTGAAGATAAGTCAACACATTTATCATTCTCATTTTTCGCCTCTCTTGACTCTTGAGTCCAAAGTTGATACGCCAAGCATATGCATTTGGTTTTATTTTGTGAAGGATTTTTTCACATCCTTTTTGCCCTCCATTCCATCAACAAAGTTCATCTAATGATATAGCACTCCCACGCGTTTATGTTTTATTTCTGTATTATTAACTCCGACACTTTATTTTTAAAACCTTTGTCGTGTTGCAAAACACTAGTTTTTAAAATTTCAGGTAAAAATGGTGGTGTTTGGTGATACATTTTTCAATATCGTTGTTATATTTATGACTTAAAAAGAGCCCAGGGAGGAAATATCAAATTTTCTCGACAGCATTATCATTTTGCCTCATCACATCATCGTTGTTTTTATACATGTACTTTATGGCATCCGGACTGAAGAAGGACACACGTCATACAGTCAGACAACAAAAAAAATGCATTAAAAAATAAAACAGCCACCAAGGTAAAAATACAACAAAGATTAGATCTCATTCTGAAGATTTTAACTTTTTTCTTTAAAAATTACACGACATGACTTTTCAGTTGGCTGCTAATTGGCTACATGAACAGTGTTGCTCATTTTCATAATCATGTATACTTAATTTAAACACAGAGACGCAATTTTTAAAGAAAATAAAAATTATCGCACAAAACAGGATGCGATGATGGTCTGCAATTACCATTATTGCATTGTTATTGCACCTTTTTGTTTAACTACTTTGCCTATTGCCTGCCGTTTGAAACTTCAAAGTGAAGGTTCAATTCCCAAAAAATATGCGATAAGCCATAAGTTCACAAGGCAAAGTCACACCTTCTCACTCAAGTCTAGTCAACAGAAAATCGGTAATAAGTAGCTTCTTAATTTGCCAGCCTGTTATGTTTATCTATCTGTCTGACTAAATGACAAGTTAATTTTTTTGTGATGATGAGTTAATAAAAGCTCAAGGGTTAAAACTGCCAATTTTGACAAGTACAAATGAAAACAGTGGGATTTTTTCACACATTTAAAAGTCAACATTGTTAATAATTTACACACTTAAATAACTTGAACGCATATCATTAGACTAAAAGTTTTCAAATTGGCCGTTATTGACATCCTCCTCAAAGCGTTTTTCAAGCAAATTATCAAATTATGAGATATCGCTTTTCTATGTTTTATTACGCTTTCAAAATATGATTGGGTTGAAATGATAAGAAGGAGGTTATGTTTGTGTGGGGGATGGTGTATTTTCTTTGTATGCATAATAATTGCTTCAATCAGATAAACACAAATCTTTCTTCAATTTAAACAAAAAAGTATTCTGGTACCTATCACAGTTGACTCACTCAGACAGCATTCTTTCTCATAGACAAAAAGACATCACCAGTTTTGGTGATTCAGCATCACCACCACCACCACCCTTCCCCCTAAGGATTTTTTTTGTATCAAGGTGTCTTAATTTATTACAATTTTACACTTGTTTCATATTTTGCCTTCATCTACGCATAATAATTTTTGCTCTATTTTTTTCTCAAGTAGGTTTATGATGAGCTCATATTGTGCTTTCATAAATTTACGACTTTGTAGCTTTGGCCATAATTAATTATGACTGTTTATGAAAATATGGATGATCATAATCTATGCTGGTACACCAAATTGTACACATACACTCATCATAAAAAAACAAGGATGATGATAAAATGATATCAAATTAATATTCAAAATCAACCTCAACACAGCAGCCTCCTGTCGTTTGTCTGCAACCTTCAATTCATTTTGTTGAAATAATTTTTATTCTTATCATTTTTATTTTATCGCTCATCAATTTAAATGTGTCGCTGTAAATTTTTTATATATTTTTTTCAACCACAAGGTAATAATAATGTGGATGAAATGAACGAAACTAAACTCGTAAAAAATAGTTTGTGTCAATATTATATGAACAAACAAGGCAATAAGGGCTTTATTTCAAGTATAATTGATATATACTTATTTCTTTTTACAGTAAAATTGATGATGACGTTAGTAACATTCGTTTCGAAATACTTGATGGCTCATCCATTTCATTGGAATACAAAAATATGATTTGCTACTCGTTCACAATTTTTATGATTTATGTGTTGATGCTTTTGTTTTTCATGTTGCAAATTCTCATTTCGTCCCACTATTTTTCGAGAATTGTCAATAAGCCTGTCATATTATATTTGTTAAACTTTAAGAAGGCGGACTGATAGATTTTTATCACATTTATTTATCGCTTATTGAACAAGAAATGTGCAGGTACATAGTTGACAATTGAAAACTAGTCAGCATCATCATCGAGTTTTCCTTGGATGTGCAAAACGGAAGTTGTTCTCTGTTTGACATGTTGACAATTATTGACATGACCAACAAAACGAGAGCATTGTTTAAATTTTGATGGCTAGACGGCATTGGCTTGCAAGATGATGTGTGGCATTGTTGGGTCACCCAAAGCAATTAGAAAAGGTGGTGGGATAGGCGTTATATGGCTAAATAATTAGAATTCAAATTACTCTTTAATATCTCATCAACTTCAAAAGATAAACTAACAAATGTGTTAGGCTGAAGGGAACAGTAATCAATTTATTCTACTTTTTCCCTTCTCATAGACCTTTTAACCTCACTCAGCAATATAATAATATAATGATTGATAATTACACGTATGTCGGAAACTCAAACAATGAACAGCTACAAATAGATACGATAAAATAATAAAATACAATTGGTATAATGGCTGAGTTAGCTTTTAAATCCAACAACGACACTTTACAACGTAATTATTGAAATTCCCATATTAACAAGCCATTGCGAATCAGCAGCGGTAATTCCCCGTCATTACATTTGACACACAACAGGAATGATATCTTGTCTTGTTATTACATTGATTGGTTATAAATCTGAACACATCATCATTTTTCTGAAGAAGCAAAGTGCAAACATCGTTTAGCGCTAGAGTAAAATACGATATTACTAATCCATCGCTGTAGGGAATATAAAATACCTATCTAGCGGTAATAAATAAAAATGTACACTCAACAGCAAAATTAGCTTCTAGGATGTTACATGCTGTCAGTATTTAATATTCTACGGCTGTGGTCTCTTTAAAAAATGCACGCTCAGAAATATAAATTAATATACAGTACATTTCCTTGAAGTGTTAATGCAAATGAACACATATAAAGCACGTATTAAAAATTACCGTGTTCCGTCATGTCAAGTCAACAAAGTCAGCAGTTCATACATTAATAAAAATAGTAATGAAGCAGTGACTATAGTATATAAGATATATTCTGTTCTTTCTATAATACCGATACCAATAAAGTGCAATAAAGCAACCTTAAAGAAATGTGAAATATATTTTTATTGCTGTAGAAAAGTAAAGAAAGGGGCAGACATCATCATATTCATCATCCTCCTTCTCAAAAGGATACAATGAACAAGCGTGCACAAATCCACTTCAATTATCTCGTTGTAGTCACGTTATTCAGGTAATTATTCCGTTGTTAAATGTCTGATAATACCAATGCAGTGCGTGGGCTTTTCACGACAACTTGTGTGTGAAGCGCCACACTACTGATATGCCCGTATACCTAATGTACTGTTCTGGTGATAGTGAATCTTCCGACATGAAGCACTGTATATTACACACTGTACTAATGATAGGGGCTATATACGTAAACATCTATTCTATTACATATTTATTTACCATTTTAAAAGTAATCAATGCAAAACCGTGACTATCCACTTGGCTTCTTAACACCTTTTCTAAAATATAGACAAACAGGGAGATCTCCGTAAAAAGAAGCAAACTAATGATTTTATTTTTTGTGTAGTTCCGATGATGGTATCGTCGCTTTTTTGTTGTTGTTAGTGGTATGCATTAAAAAATTTACATGAAAAAGATGAGATGATCACGATGATAGCTATGTGCATGGAAATTTTACTTGTACTTTTCTGGTTGGTTGGTGGAGTTCAATCAAATCTTATTCTAGATTTAAACAAGTCATAAATTACGATTCTTGGAAATCTCGCCTAAAAATCGACTTTGTTTTTCTTTATGCTATTTCAAATATCGATTGGCTAATACGAACTGAAATGAGTAGAAGTGAAGTAAAGTAAAAGCGACTGACGAGCGTCGCCCTTCTCCACCTCTTCCATCTCATCATCTTTAGTCGGCCTTTCTTTTACCTTCCTTCCATTTATTATATTTGCCAGCCTACTCTATGTCCTCAGAAGAATACACAAATAATAATATGTAATTATTCAAGACGTAGTTATTATTATTTATAAAAACAAAGATAACTTTTCAAAACTAGTTCTATTTCTTTGGAAAATTAAAAGAAAAAATCCAGAATTAAAACTGATTTCCCTTTTGTTTCATAATAACTAGGCAAAAAATCTCAACCAATTGTAGTTATACTTTTGAAACCCTTTCTTCTCTAACAATAAACTTGGGAACAATACATTCCTCCCTGGAGCATCCTTAGAACATGAACATTGTTCCTTTAAAATAAATTTTATCAACCAACATTACCAACCCGAAAGAGCAAATTAGTGAGTTCACAGCAAAGAAAGGGTTCAATTTTAATCAAATCCACTCAAATTTTCATCAACTCAGCATGAGTTATTGATATAAGGATTTTTACTGCTTTTTTTTACATTTACACACATACAAATACAAAAAGTGTGTGTGTAATGTAAGCTTTCTCACTTGCCGACAAGCCGACCTTTATCGACCGACTCAGACTGACTAACTACCATAAATACATTTTGTTCTGGTTGTGCTGCTGCTCTTGACTCTACCACCACCTCCACTACCAGGGTGGGTCAATAATTCCTTCAACAGCAGACAAGCAGAAGAGTGTGAAGAGAAGAGAGCCTTAAGAGATGTTATTTTTTCGTTTATATTCAAATACTCATATATACAAAATATGCTATTATTATCATTATAAGTCATTCAACAGAAAGAGGTCGGTTTCTTTTTTCCTTTCTTACTTTTCTTCTTTATTTCCACATAAACATTTTCATAGTTTCATCTTACGTATGATTATTACCTAATTCGTGTCTCATCTCATCAAGTTATATACGATCATGATAAACCAATGTTTCATTTTTCGTATATTATAACAAACGTATCATCATATCCCGAACTTGAACATGACTCAATTACTTAACACCATTAGATATTTAGATTGCTGGTTTCAAGTGCCGCAAATTTCACGCCGACCCTTCATGAAAAAAGGGCCGCATAAGAAGAAAGATCATGATCATGATCACTGTCTTCATCAATTTGTGTACAAATATATTTCTCGGTTGTATCTCTACAGTAAAAATACATGTATTTGTAAGCCCATGTATTACATTATAATATCTTCGGGGTACGGGTACACTGGTACACCGTACTAAACCATACTTGAGGAGATAATAGTTCATCAGATAGAGATTCAGCCAGAAAGTAGTAGTTAGAGCTGAGCTGATTGTTACAAGTCGTGATGATAAAGAATCAGGGGGAATGTCTAGCCTTTTGCGTAGCATTGCTTATTGTTAAATTGCTGTACGGAGAGATATTATGTTTGTGTACGTTTTTATAAAAGCTTACACACAAGAATGAGAGGGGGTTCCTCTTCGTCGGTTAATGACTTACTGATATCTGTTTTCTATTCGAACGGATACATTTTATGTAGCAGCAAATCTCCCATCACGGCTAGTTCGACCCTAATCATAATCATCATATCCTCTCCGCATTTTCGGCTGTCGGTTCAAATCATCATTTATGTCTAATTCCCAGACTCTTATATAAACTCATCATATAGTAGTCGCACTAGCACTAATTATAGTTTGTAGAGTGTCAGTGAAGAGAACCCGATCGAGAATAATTTCTTATTTTTCCTACTTTTTTCCAATGCTACTTGATGGATTTTTATGCAGAAAAGAAATAAAACAATTGACGTGATAACGTCATCGTCTAAAGTATCAATAATAACACATTATGCACAACTAGAAATTAATTTTATAAGTCTGATCGTCTGAAAGTTTAAATTGTGGATTGTAAATACAAACCTATTGAACACCTAGTCAAAGTTTCAACAGATGCACTATGAGTGTAATATGATAATAACCTGCAGGACTATTACTCTCGCCAATTTATTTCAAAGATTTTTCGATAAAAGCTAAATATTTGTAATACAATACCATCATTTACTGTTATCATTAAATCCCTTCAAGGTATCAAAAAGAACTTTTCAGATTGGTACATGATAACATGATAAATAATTTTCCTTCGAAATAAATACCTTCAACAGTCAACAACTTTTACTCGATTTTTTTCAGCAAAAATTCACACTACACGAATATTGCATGCAGACACCATCATCATCATCATGAATGGTCAGTCATTTTAAACAATAATTTAATGATATGATATGATGTGATAGCACCAGCAATAATGTGCTTGATGGTGGTGGTGTGGTGATAGTGGTTTAGATTTAATGACGATGCATGCAGCAACGAAAAAAACTCCATGTTTTTTATATGCAAACAGCCACCATCACAAAAAGACAGACAAAGATTTGCACTTCTGTGTTCGCTTGTCTGGCATGTTTTGCATGCATATGTTTAGTAAATAGCATAAAATAATATTTTTCTTTTTAAAGATGCATTCATGCATACAAATCTGATATTTTTAAAAATAATATCATATCAACATGTCAGCAAGAATATAAGAATTGTAAAAAAATATAATGGGATGGCTGCTGTAATAGAAGTAGTGGTATTTGGTGTTGGATGATGTGATGATGGTATGAAGAATCAAACTGCTAATTACTATGTACCACATTTCATCGTTCAGCTAATAATCTCGTTTTAGGATAAAAAAAAATTGTTATACCTTAAACGTTTATTTAAGAATATATAAAATTATATTTTGAAGACGTGGTAATGGAAAGTATCAATCCATCCTCTTACAGCCACTTTTAAAAGTTGTCGGGTCGGCCAGGAAGGAGAGAATATCATCATTTTATATTTTGGCAATTGGTAAATGCAATTGCCTTCAATTGCCATGTTGCATGTTTTATGATGATAGATGATATTTGTGATGTTGATGATAGCAGATGATGCATTGATTTAAATAAAAACTTGAAACGCAAATAAAAGATAAATGTGTGCAGTATAAAGAAAATCACTGCAGTTTTATAAGCTATTAAGGTGCCATCATCGTCATCAAATTATTTTTCAGTTTGCCGCTATACTATTTTTTTTCGTTTAAAATTACTCCTGCGTTGTATGCATATTTTAGACAATTTTCTTTGAAAATCTACACACACATCTCTTAGTATAAATACCTTGTTTAAGTTGATAAAAATGCAGATTAGGTAGGGCAGAACACACACAAAAAGACACATTTTTATATCATGTTTGCAACTTTACACTTTGCCTTGCCTCCACGTTTAACTTCTTTAAGATCACGTCCCTTTTTTAAATTACCTTCACTTCACAACTAGTTTGCGTGCATAAAATACACAAAAAAATCGGCTTCTCGGCTATTTGATACACTCATACTCATCATCACAGTAATATTTTTGCTACTATTATTATTTTTATTAATATTTTCATCTCCTCCAGCTAATACACACTGTTGTTAGCTAATGTTCTTGTTTCATTCAATATGAAAAAATATTCATATATTTTCATACAGGTAGCAACAGACAACAGTGCACAACACGAAGAAAAATATAAAATTATATAGAAGGAGAAATTTACAAAAAGTTCATAGTGCAATACAACCAGAGAAAAAGATGATTATACATATTAAAGGCATTTATTTAAAATGTTTATCACATCATCATCGTGATCATCAGTTTCTCTTTATTTTCTTATTATTATCACAAACACAATGACCGATTACAGTTTAGTTTAGTGTAATGTTATTGATGTGCATTTTGGTCAGAGCAAAACAGAGCAGTGCCCAAGGGCTCTAAAAGCTACATCAACCTAAACTTTAGAGAAGAGTCATTATATAATGGTAAGAAGAATAGCGATGATAATAGTTCGAGTTAGGTTACAAGATCCCTTATCATCAGTCATCTATATTTTTTCCTTTTTCTAATATGATAAAACGTTTACCAAAAATGATGTACAGTTTTACTTTATAACAATTTTTCCAAGAGAAGGAAACCCTTTCTATATGCAGTTGTGTAGACATTTACATAGTATACTTATATTAGAAAGAAGTAAAAGTGAAACTGGAAAATATATAAATGTACAAATGTAGTGGTATGAAGAGACAGGGAGGGAGGAAGCCGAGAGAGCATCGAGCTCCTTGTTATTCATGTTATGTTTTCTGTTTAAATACATATGTCGTGTTGCACTACGCAATGTCAGATACATTTGTGTTTTCTAATGCATTTTGGGGGAGCTCCAATAAAATAATACAGACAGTAATACGCAAGATAATTGACAAGCAAAAAACTTCCTCTTCTCTCTCAATCCTCTGAACTGAATATCAAAAAAGACAAACAGAAGGAATGCTTTTCTATACTACACTGTTAGGCTATGCAAGAATATTACCTGGAAGGAAACTTGGTTTTCTATCAAAATGTATTTACTATTCAATGGTCTCGTTGCTCAAATCATATAAAAAGGCGGCTTTGATTATCACTTTTGACGATAGAATCGGTGCTATAATTATTGTTATCATCGTATCAAGTTGTTGGCTTTGAATGGGAATGGTTATAACATTAAAAGATTTTTGCTGTGTTGCTTGTCCCATTCGAGAAAAACAGCAATTCATTTCATTTCTAACTTATTGCTAAGAAGTGATAACACAAATAACAAGAAACTAGATCTTCCTTTTTTGAAGCAAGTAATTTAGACATAAAACCATTTTGCTACCATTTACAAGAAATGATATATAGCTTACATAACTATTCCAAAACAACAAAGCAGTTTCCAGTTTTCTTTGAAAAAAATATAATCGTGATGATAATGACTTGATCATTATTTTTACGATCCCTACAAAATACCAAGTTTATTGAATCAATAAGAGAAAAAAACATTGCATTGTAGTAAACTGCCCCAGGCGGAATTTATTCAGAGGAATTTTATGACTATGCTGTCCTGGGAGATGTAATAACTAAATAAGTAATCATAATAAGATCATTACCGTTTCTGATGACCATTCTGTCAACATAAGTATTATATTAGCTCATTTGTAATGTTTATGGTGACAACGTCCTGATAATAGCCTAATCTTCTTGTTTATATGTAATGTGTACAAAATGCATTGTAAATTTGTGCAATATAAGAAGATGACCGATATTGTTCATTGAAAAAGGATCATAAAAGCTTAAAGTGCAGTAAAATGGTACTGCATTGTGTGATTTTATGTGTAAATGTTACTACTAACCTTCCCATTTTGGGAATAGTAGTGATGCCATGTAAAACAGATAGCTCGTATGTGTTTAAATAACTGATTAAATAAAAAGGGGCCGCCAGAGGGCGCTTTACCTGCCAGTTTTAGTGATGATCATTTCTGTACCAAGTTCATGAAATTTGTCCCATAAATCTTTGGTCTCAAGATGACAGTTGACTAATAACAGTTCATCGCAATTGCAGCGACCCTTCATTTCCACCTTGACTTTTGGTGTCTTGGAGGACTTTTTTCCAGAGGAACTTCTACTATTTTGTTGATTGCCACCACCTCCGCTACTACTACTATTGTTGTTGTTATTATTATTGTTGGACTTGGCATTATGATGATTATGAGATGAAGAGTCATCATTTCCAGAATGGATGGGATTATCGGGTGAGCTAAGAATTCCTGGGGAAATGCGATCTGCAGTTCCAGGACTGCAAATACTGTCCCGTTCCTCTTCACAACAGTCATCGTCAAATTCTTCTTTAACGCTGACAGGCGTCTCGGCAGATGACGAGGTGACCTTATTGTCATCATCACAACAAATGTCAATGTCCTTCTCACAGTCACTTTCAGAAAAGTCGTCAACTTCTTCAGAACGATTACTTTCGCCACAGTTGCTACTGCGGCTGTTAGTGGAAGTGTTGTTGTGGAGTCCACCAGTATGATTGTTGTAAGAATGATGATTATTGAGACTTGTTGGACTATAGTTATTGTTGAGGTTGTGTATATGATGGAGATTATGATGAGATTCCAAACGACTAGGACTTTGTTTCTCTATAAAATTGAAAAATAATTGAAGTTGAAAATGACATTTTGTCATTCAACTAGTCATAAAATCCTTGTTAAAGGACACTTACCCGTTGGTTTTCTTAGTCCATCGGTGGGGAAACTTGGAGATATACTTTGGTTTTTCGAGATCTCTTTTGACATAATCGCTGCGATGGAAAAATCTGTGGAGCGCGGCTTTGCCGACGCGACTACAGGAGTATCATCCATAGCGGCAGGAAGCATATTGAACTTTATTTTCAATGAAGAATAAATTCAATTAAAGTAATTTTTTAAGATTACTTTAATTTTTGAAGCAATTCGGTTAAAAAGTTACTATTCAAACAATTCTCATTTTCACTTTACACTCATATTTAAACGTACTGGATGGTTTATGAAATAATTGTTTACAAACTGAGAATAAAAATAAATAATTGAGCAATTAATCGTAACAATCAAAGCAAGAATCGGATTATGTATTCCATAAACTGCTACGGAATATCCGTATGCCCCAATATTGATTTATCAACACTCCATTCTCATTGTCATCACTCAACACGCTTTACTGTCTCATTTTACACATGCTCAAGCAAAGCTATTTTTCATTAATAAGTTCTTCATACTATTGATCTTGTGCGTAATTGATATTGAAAGAAAGTTTATATGAAATATTTCCGATTTTTTACACACTCAAATAATTTTACCAATACTGATCACTTTTTTATTCAATTTGTGTTCATTTTTCTTATTATCCACTTTTCACTTTTGATAGGATAATTACTACTTTGTTGTGAGATTTATTCAGTTTTTCATACGATAACACAATAAAACATAACACAAAGGTATAATTGCATAAAAGCCGGGTACTTTTCTTTGTAAAAATGTCACATACTATTATTAACTCATTAACGCAATCACACAACAGGCAAAAATTCTGTTGTAAAAAACTATTGTAGGATTTTTGCAGTGCAATAATAAAGTACTACTTTGTATGTTTAGTACTCGTGTTGAAGTGCTTTGCAAAAAAAATTGCTATTATATTCTATATAGTTATTATACTGACAGTAAGAACGAGCTTAACTGACTTGCTACACATTGCCCACACAAACACACAACAACAGTTGATAAAGTGCTTTAAGTTCAGTGGAGTCCCAAGCATAAAAAATTGCTCTTGTGGTTATGTTGTTGGTATGATATTTTTTCATGTATTAAAAATGTTTGTGGAGGAGTATTCCTTTCATGGAGTAAAATAGTTTGCCCGTAAAAGCAGCCACAAAGAAGGGTGGTTGTGGTACTTGTTATCTCTCGAGTATTCATTTATCGACTGAAGTTCTTGGCGCAAGGCACGTTTCGCTGTTTGATGCTTTAAAGGAAAAAAACTAGCTTTTTGTAACAAGCTTCCTTCTTGTGCCAGCAAATCAACTTGAGTTGGGCCGGAGCAGCAAGTATAACATGTATACAAGTTATATTCATAACATGTGCACTGCTCCAAGTAAAGGCTCATGCATGTACCTCATTTGGTTTAGGAATAAAGTTACTAGATACATAACAATGCTGGCAAGATTGTGGCAAGGCAGTGAACATTATAAAGATGGTAAGTTTAGTTACTTTGTATGAGTGTTTTGTGTGAACGCATGTATTACAAATCAACACTGTACAGGTCTGTTGAGTATTGAATGTATACACTTTTCAACTTGTGCTATGCTGTTATGTGTGAAGAACGTGGAAGTAAATTGTGAACAGATCATGGAAGTGGTTGGTTGCTCTGTATATAGAACTCCCATACCAATCTGTGTCCTAGGTTTACCTAGGTTGTTCCTTGTCGGCTGGGTTTCGTCAACCTTTCCTCTCCGGGTTGGCTACGCACTATGAAAAGAACCTTCCTCACTCACTTCTTTCACCGACTCCTTCCTTCCTACTTTCAGTGAGAGTGGTATAGGCTATGTTAAAACTGGTAAATGCTGTAATGTGTGTAACTTATAACATTGTTGTACATTGTCGCGTGATACGATATCACATCATATCATATCACACGAGTTTACATTTACACAGAAAAAGAGACGTAAAGTCCGTCTCTCTCTCTCTCTCTTTGCTCCTGTTTGCTTAAAACTCAACTCTCAGCAAAAGTGAACATTTGCAAGTGAGTAGCAAGCATGTTGAAATGGCCTTTTAAATATAATGTAATGCTGAAAAGCAAATTGATCGATCTACCTACACCAGCAAACATATAACAACAACGTTATGATGTGAACATTTTCACAACATCACATTCACATCACCATCATCATCACCACCACCTCCTTAAAACAATTTTCTTTTTGTTAGCTTTACTTTATGATGGCAGTGGAGTTTAGTTGGAATGTACAGAAATATTCAGAGAAGATATTTTGCTACTGTTTTTTGCGTGGGTTTGTATTTATGGTACGGAATAAACTTTGTGACATGATGAATCTTTTACCTGAACTCTGCAAACTTTCAGTAGCTTTTGTAGAAATAATTATTTTGGGACAACGAAGTACAAACTTTGTCAAGTGTAAAATTTCATGCAGAATTTTCGTAATGAATTTCATTAGAATACATAAAATGTAAAAACTTAATTGTTACATACAATTTTTTAAATAAGGTGTTATGTTGTTAAATTTGACACACACTTCAACCATTAACCCTTCCTAATTTAGCAAATTCATGAATCATAAAAGCATGACTTTATATACGCCTCATCCTTGAAAACTTTGAATACATCATTTTATTGTACACAAAGCACTAACTCATCAAAGAAAAATGATGATGATAGTTTAGTTCATTTGATGATAGGCTAAACGACGACAGACGACAAGCCGTGAAAAGAAAGTCGTGTTTGCTAGATTAGCAAAGAACAAGCAGACTCGAAATATGTGAAATGCGCAAAGTATAAAATAAAAAGGATCATATCATCATCATACTCAAGGAATAGTTAACAAACATGCACAGATGAGAGATGTTAGTTGTTGTTGCATGGCATGAGCGATGAGCATCCGTGAAACAACAGCAGCAGCAACCATCCAAGCCAAGCTCCCATACAAAACTATTAAACTTAAAAAAGAACTCACACATTTACACATAATGAGATACGTACGTTACATACTTAATACATGTAATGTACATGCATATATCCTCATCTTCACATGCTTTACAAACAACAAGCTTTACATCACCAGTTAAATAAATGGTGCTGACTGGTTTCTCAGTGGTCCTCAGGGCTGGCAATGGGCGTGGAACAGAGGGGCGGACCTCTTGGCAAGTGATTGACATAGCCAAGTGTGGCCACAATGTCACTAGCCAAGGCGGATCCAGGTGATATCACAATGATGATATGCATACATAATAATGATAATGTATGATTTACCACGTTGTATTTTATTGTTACGCTTACAATAATTACAATCACAAATGCATTGGGTTGAAAGGGAATTAACCAGCCGTGCTTACCACCTCCATCAATGTTTGCGCCTAACAAGAAGGGAGAAGGAAAAATAAAGAAGTATTTTTTCTGAAACAACTTTTCATGATTGTTATACCATTTTCTTGTGTATATTTTGTGGTTTCAAAAAAATCCAGTGCATGGCTTCCTTTTCACATTTACACATAACTATTATGCTATGGTATGAATAATTTTTTATGCCAAACCAACACTAACCATTGTAAGCTTATTCTATTCTGCTCACCACCGCAGAGCTTTGAGTCAAGAAGAGATGAGGAATCAGATATGTTTTAAATTTATGTGTGGCTGACTCAGGATTTTGTGGACAAAAAAGGTTTAGCAATAAACCTAGTATCAGTAAACAAAATATATTATGTTTACTGTACATCCATATATTATTTTAGTCACCGCTGCGTGAACGGTGATTCCGTTCCAATACCTTTTCGTTTTACAAAAGGATTTTTAAAAAATCTCTGCTTCTCCATTCAGCTTACTTGTTTTTTATTATTATAACGCGCCATTGCAATAATCCATTACATTATGATTATTATTCCACTGCCTCGCCTTGATTCATCTCTGTTGCTGATTGCTGTTATGCCACTGTTGACTCTCCTCTGCTTTTTTTGTCACATTTCACAATTACTTTTGTTACAAGTCTACTAACTGCCTTACGTTTTTTATTGTATTGCACACACGATTAATGGTGATGATGATCATGATGAAGATGATGATATGCGACTGTAGGAAAACAGCTCGTTGGGAATTTCACCAACTCAACTACCATTTTATTTTAAATATTATTACATGTGAACATGGTAGTAGTACGACAAGAAGACATTCAAGACATGGCAAGTCGTCGTTGTCGACATACATAACATGATTATAATGATATGCGTGCACATTCTACTGTCTGCTGTGAACACCAGGAGCTTTAGAAAAAAGAAGCACATCTCTCGAGCTTCTTATATCAGAAGAGAGAATGTTACAAACGTGAAGAAGAATGAAAGCTCAGTAAATTTTCACAATGTGACGTACTGTCTGCTTGAATGACTGTTTGTGTGTTTCTCCCTTCTTCATTCTTGTTTTTTGTGTGTGCCTTGTGGATTTCGCGATCGGGACTGGATGACAAGCCATCACGTAGTATCATCATCATGGTCATCATCAACATTAATACACCCAAAAAACAACTAAACTTTACCCTTTCTTTGGCAAATAGAAAGATGAAAGCTTGTTTTTCATGCAGTAATGAATTACGCGTGAAATATGAGATTTAATGGCTATAAAGATAAAAAGGCTACTTTCAAGAAAATCCGAATCTTTTGGGGAAATACATTAAAAAAGATAAACTTTTATAAAGTTTACATTTGAGAACTCACTGAAATTAATTACATTTATAGTTGCCATTTTCCACAACCAGTAGTCCCATGTAAATGCAAATATAAAGGTTATATTTAAAATAGTCATTTTTTAACTTTGATTGTTACGATATGATGAACGGAAAAAGTCATGTGAAATGTGACTGTGAAACTTATGGCGATGATGTTTGATGATATGATATGGTATAACTGGTTTTTTCCTCTGCCAACTTCTAATATTAAAAGGCATGTTAACATCTCCGAATCTTTTTTTTCTGAATGAGTGCATAGTATAACCTATGTATGAATATGAATGTAAAAATACAATGAAATATTACAAAAACGTACAACAGCAAAGATCCATAATGCTGATGTTTGCTGGTTGGTGGCTTAAAGTGAAGTAAAAAATGTATCCTCTTTACATTTTACATATTTTCTTGTTTGTTGGTCTTTGCTTTCATGATTCAACTACTGTTTTACACTTCCTGCTGAGAGAAAACGATGAACAAAAGGATACACTTCAAGAATAAGAGGCAAAACCCATATAAAAACCTTGTTATATGTACTTAGAATGGTGTACATATATTGTATGGCTCTTCATAACATAACTAGCTCCATATTTGTAAGTAAAATTCTAAGCTCAAGTTAGTACAAGTAAATATAAAGCGACGGGATAAATGTAGAATGGAAAGCGTTGTACATTTCCGTACACACCTCCATTATCTCTTTCTCTGCTGGATTCACTTGAGTCTGAGTGTCTGACAGCGTCTTTCTTATTTATTTCGACGTCTCACAATTATGACTAATTGATTTGAAGAAGCTCCTTTAGTTCTTACAATTCCTTTATACAGCTTAAACAAATACAAAACTACACAATATATACCAATACCACCTTCTCCTCCTCTTTTTTCTTTAAATCGTCTGCGTCAGACAAAGTCTACAACAAACAGTATCAGCCAGAAGGAATCCCGTCATAATAAAATGCAATTGACGTGTACATGTGCTATGTACACAAACATAATGATATCTGAAGAATTCATGTTCTATGCTCATTCATGGCGATTTTAAGATGATCATGATGATCTAAATAACATTAATGAAGAATGTATATAAAAATGCTAGTTCCATTTTACTCCTTCTCTGATCATTACTCATTCAAGGGGGTTGGCAAGATGGTAAAGTTATTTGACAGAGTTAAAATGCCCTGATAAAGCTGAGACGAATCAAATCAAGCCTTGTATGCATTAACAGCTTTGAGTTGATCAATGCCACACACGGAGAACTAACACTCTCTTGCTTACGGCAAATAAAGAACAAAAAAATACATACATAAGTAAGGTTAAAGCATAGTGTACAGACCAAAATCAAATCACAAGAAGATCAGCCATGAAAGAAACCTAACGTCATCAGTAAACAAGGCTTTACTTTTATGTACATTGGCATTGATAGCTAAATTTATTTGTACACAAACTGCTTCAGGAAGAGATTGTGATAATTTCTTACAGATTTCTACAATCATCGTCATCTTTACCTGGTTATTAAATTTTTCATCAAGAAAATCATCCTAAAAATTGAAATATTTTAAAGTTAAATGATTTCATTGAATTAATTTTTATCTTTGATAGTTTGCATTTTTCCTGTCAAGATGTTCATGTTCTTACGCAATGTGCGCATATCACATATTATAATATGTTGATGGATGAATGCTCTCCTCACAGTCAACACAAAAATGGTTTTCTTTTTGGTTTGTTGACGAGGAGAGGAGATGGGGATTGCTTACCATGCCAGAAAGAAGTATAGCGTGTGTTCTTTTGTCCATTCATCACGACCATTCACTCTGGTGGTTTAAAAGCTATAATTATCTCTTCATCATCATAACTTGTCTTTTCAATGAGCAATTAAATCACCCATTGCTGCCTCGCATGATTAACTTAACAGTATATTATGATTAGGCTGTATTCCTTCTTGCGTTGCTCTTGTGTATACTTGGGACTTCAGCAAGTTTGAAGAAAAGGGTAAATAATTATTATTAATTATTTCTACATTGCTAAGCTGCCTTCTCAAAATTGAAAAGAGGCAATTTTCGAGGTGGTCATGTCGTCAGCGTTCGTTTGTATTCATTCATATTGTTCATCATGACATGGTCAGTGAATACCTATGTATTTTCTTTCAAAAATTACGTGATTGACTACTTGTTAAAAATATTCTCAAAAACAATTCATCTGAATAAACTGTATTGATGCATATTAATCGCATCATTACCACTTTCGCATGCATATCGATTTACATTAAAGTATTTGTTAACCGTACTGATTACGCTTATGGCTATTAAAGTTTTTATATCCCTATCAAGTGTAAATGTCGGCTTTTGTAAGTAAAAAAGAAGAAGCTGCAGTGGGCTCATTAATCTATTTGTTGTCTTATTTCATCAAAGTCAGGTGCATGCTCACGTATGGTACTACTTTTGCACGTCAATTTTCCTCATCTTTATCTTTTAAATAAAATGAAATCAAAGTTAGCAGGTAATCGTTACAATAATAACTGTTGATGAACCAAATAACTAGTTTAATAACCTTTCAATGTGTCAGTAACTACCTTGCAAAGTGCATACATCAACTTAATAGTATTCTTTAATTGATATTCATTCATTTTTGCTTGATCAGTGCAAATTGATGCTTATGATGTTAACTTTTTAAATATATGCATGCGTGTCAAAAATTGCACTTAAAGTTTCATTTTGGCTATTAACGCAATAAGCATTCAATTTGTTTGCGTCGACAAATGTGCCAATATGCACACTAGAGTGTATCATCACATCTTACCTTTTAATGATAATGAGAGTTCGTCACAGCAAAAAAGGGGAAAAAGATGCGAAAACTCATTTACTAATTTTTTTTGCATTGTTTTGAGTTTTGACTCATATTCACGGAAGCAGCACAGAGGAACGAGAATCATCTTTTAATCGATTATCATTGAATACGTAAGCAATAAATTTTTGAACCACATGCAGAATTTCGCAAATTAAGTCATGAATATTAATTAAATTAAAGGGAAATAAATATTTATTGCTGCTGATGTGCATAATAATATTATTGTTTTGTTTAACTCAAAAAATATTTTATTCTAAAAAGTATGTAATTATTATTGGTTTTCCGCTAAAATAAAAAAGTATTGGTAGCATAATTATAGGTTCTAGTGTTTTTATGGCGCATCTTCAAATCTAAAATGAGACACTTCATGCTATTTTATGTGTTTTGGCTCAGCTTCTGCATGCATAATAGGCAGCCTAATATTATAAATTGCATGTTTTACCGTATCATCAGAGTTATGAAATGAATACTTGTATTCAGCAAATAGATATTCTGTACGTGTGTTTGTGTATAAAATACGAGGAAGGATTTCAATAGCGTCGATAATTTTAATTAATAATGGGTTTCCATTCGTCCATGAAGACATAAAATCATCCTATATTCGTTACCTACTGACAAAAATTGGTTTCTCTTTTTACAGTGACAACGAAATGAAATGGAAATAGAGAATTAAAGTCTTTTAAATTGACTGAAAATGTAAATTTAACCCAAATAAAATATAAACTTATACAACGCAATGATGCTCATGTGTGTACATTTGTAAAATTCTGTAACTAATCAGTTAACTCACACACTTTTGAATTGAAATCTTTCAATAGAGAAAAAAATCTGTTTATGAAACCCTGACTAACTTGCTTAAACTGCCGACGTGTGCATAGAAGCGCTATAATGTATATAAGCAATACATAAAAAAGAGAACAAGAAAAATGACAATGAGTTTTTTGTAAATGTCATCATGACTATATGCCTTGTTGGTTGTTTTAAAATCAAATCATGCTTTTGCCCAAGTTCACATAGCTTGGGAATGAAAAGATAATGTCATTTGTGGCGGATATAGGATCAGATATGGATATATTTAACTGTATATCGTAAATACTCAACGAAATCACAAGGTCATACGTCAGGAAACAGAGCTTTAAACGGAATAGACGTGGTGTTCCTTGTATATTTACTAAACACGAGTAAACAAAGAAGGCAGAAGTGAATATGGTTGTGATCCAGGGATAATTCGGTAATCATAATCTTCAGCCTTTTTACAACTACTTGTAATACTGCTACCGACACTAGATCTTTCGTGTCATCCTGTTTTACTTCAATTTCAAAAGTTACAGTTTGCTTCTTCATTAAGAGTAGAAAAGCAGCCGTGTTGGCGGTGGTGGTGGAGATAAAAAAAGTATCGTTTGTGTTGGTGGAGGCGCTGTAGAAAAGAGCAGCGAGCGAGCGAGACCAAAAATAATATATGACCGTGTCTGACTCTCTGCCAGTAAAATATACACTTATAGATACATATCGACAAAGAGAAAGTGAGAAAAGACCAGCCTTAATGGGTGTTACACCACTCTTCTCGGATGCATTTCAACTCATTAATCTTGTCTCAATGGTTTGTTTGACGGGAATCCCTTCATCCTATTAAGAGCCGTGAAACCATTTCTCGCTTCCCCTCTCTACTACAACAACACAAACAGTCACTGTATGTTTTCCTCTCTTCTTCTCGCAGTTTGAATTACCTTTTTCCAGGAGCAGTTTAGTAGCAGCAACACATATTCCACAACATTTCCTAAGAATTTACCTACTCTTCTAGTTAGTACGTCCCAGTCCTCTGCATATATAAAAAGTACGCACAGGAAAGGATTACAAAGAGCATATTATATTAGAAAGAGTAAATCGCATTTTATGCATATGCTGTATATGCCCAAGTTGTACAAATATTTTATTTCAAAACTGTTTTTGTGTACTGTAACTGCAGCAAAATACCTATCTATTCTACTTTACAGTAACATTTCAGAGTTTATCAGAGTTCATATTTTTTGTCAACTGAAAACTAAACTAGTGTACTAATTACAGTCAAACCGCTTTTTGTGCAGAGAGAAAAAAGTATCTTTTTTAGGAACAAAAACTGGTGCATAATATTATTTTTTGTTGGTTTTCCATTTGGTCTCTCTCTCTCTCTTTGGTTGGGGTAGTATTCTTGTTGACTGACTGTCTGTGTTGTAAAATTGACTTTTTCCTTTCCAACTTGGTGGTGGGTAGGCCGGTTTGGTTTCTAGTAGAAATGAAACTGCCACGGTACATTACAATACACAAGCCCAACTCGGTATTTGCCCATTTCATGTTTGAGTTGTTACATATTCATGTTACATGTACAAGTCAACAGAGCACAATAAAACCTCCAGAGAAGAAAGTATATAGTGGTTGTATATTATACTAGTCAAGTCGGATGTGATTCTGTGTGAGGTCTTTTTAATAAAGCAAACACAGAACACACAGTAACCACATTGTGTGTACATTTTGTAAAAGTAAGTCAGTTTGGTTGACGATTCTGGTTTTAGCTTCTGTGAAAGAGTTGGGTACGTAACGTAATAAAGTTTATGTGTATGTATTTCTACAATGTGTAATTCAGCTTGCCTTCCGTTGTTGGCAGCTTTTATGTAGAAAGTACCCAGTAGTGACAAAAATTACGGAAACGACTTATTGACCGTGTATGAAATGAAATTGAATTTAATGTTTGCTGGAAATATATATTTTACTTCTTGTTCACTCAAGCACATATTTTAACTTGAGTTGATATCCGCCCTATTTAATTTGTATGCCCACGCGCGGTTTTATCCTGCCACCAGGTGTAACCAATTCTTCATAGAAGATGAGATAGAAAAAATTGATAAATAAAATGAATTGTCCTACATCTTTCCATGTAATTTTCATTATCCCTGCTAATAATAATGTCCTGAAGTAGTATGAATGTGAATTGAGCAGTTGGTAAAATTCAACAAAAAGGAAAACCAGTTCATTTTCTTGAATGCCTTTTGAACAAAACACTTTTAGAGTTGTTTAGTTTGGGGGGTCATTGCGACTCTGCCTGTTACATTGTATTGCCAGGTATATACACAATGAAGTTGGTTCTTCCGCTTCATTTGACCAGTTAACTTTATAAATGGTAGAAAAAAAAGAAATTAAGAAAAGAACTGGAATAGTGGAAATTAAAAATTATTCAATGCTCTCTGCATTTGCTTGCCTTTTTACTATAAATCCATTATCCATTAAAATTTTACAAAAAGTTTTCCCTGATTTTTTGGGTGGGAACTTTCGTGACCCAAGTTATTTGTTAGAGTGGTAGGCTTGTGCTCTTGTGTGGAAATACATAATATGTAGGTCAGAACCACATAAAAAGCCAAAAAGTTGTATTCATTATTCATTATATTATCCATTCTCATTTTCCCCATATGAAACCTTCTTTTCATTGTGTGTATATTCATCATTATTAACAAAAGCTGTTAGCACAAGCTAATCAAATGACATAATCGTTTAAATACTGAGAGAAATGACTGAAATGAGTTGGAAAAAAGTTTTCACGAAAAACCATAAGTCAAGGGCTTGTTTTTTGAAAGTCAAATACACAACTTATTGCGTCCTGCTGTTCTTTTCTTCATTGAAAAAATACATTACAATCAACAACTCAAAAACCTATCATGTACTGCACACCTTTAAATGTAATCAGCAAGATTATCTCTAAAGTTGATGAAATACCCACATCACACCACACAAAATGTATGAGAGGAGGAAAATTTACTAGTTTTAAGGGATATAATTGTTACTTGATTTAAACGAATGTAATGCCTTATTTTACCTTTTTCTAAATCAAGCTGAAACGCAAAAGGTCATTTATTTTAAATTTTGTGACTTATTTCAAAAAAGGTAATTCATTCTTGGCAGAAAGTAGATAGATAGATAAGTTACATATTTAAACTTCATAACAATTCAAATTTATTTCATTGATTTATCAATCAATACGGAGTATATGTAGTCAGCATTTTTTGAGCTTTCCACAGAGCCACAGATTTGGAAACATAACATTACAGAAAAGCGATGATCCCTTGTCATTACTTTGCAACAGCAGCTTCATTTCAATTTTTATACCTTGAGTTTTAGAAAAAAGGTTGACGTTCCCCCTTGTCGTGTGGTTTGAAAGGCAAACACATACCCTGTGGTGTAGAGGAAAAATAGACCGGTGTGATGTGCGGTGGTCTCAATTTCATTCTATTCTTTTTGAAAATAAGTTTTTGTATTTGCCCATTTCTCATGATCATGTTTATTTTTAGTGGTGAATCTTAGAAACAGAATAATTTTCATAAAAGTTTAACTGACTGAAACAAAGTTCTGCAGACTTGCTTCTGCGCTGAAAATAATTATCTACTTTTCATAAAAATTTGCGAATTAGTGACAAAGTTTTTTGCATCCACTCGTCCATGTTTTATAAAGCGTATACATTTTGCCTATTCCTAATACTGCAGTATACTGCAGTATACTGTGAATCGTTATGTATCTACTAGCATGTTAAAAAATCCTTCACTTGAGTACATATTTTGAAACGACGTCAATTAAAACGAGTAAAAAAAAGTTTAATTTAATCTCTAAAGTTAAAAAATCCTAGACACTGATATTGAATGTTCAGTTCAGTTATGTAAGTATAAATAATACATTAAATAATCAACAATAGAAAACATCAAAACAGAACTTATTCATTTGAAATTTTCAGTTTGGAATATTTTTGAGTAATTTATTGACATGATCACGCAAGCTACCAAAGTCATCAAAAGGCACGCACGCAAAAGAGAAACACATCTAGACAGAAGGGCCCCATGTACGTACGTCAAGATAAACAAATATGTTTGTGTGCATGCCTGTTAATGTGACAGGAAAGCTGGCTTAAGTAAATAAAAAATGTAAACAGTTAAATAGACAAATAGGGAACTGAACTTTGTGTATATAGCTACTTTATTGTCTATTTGCCACACGGATTATTGTCACCACACGCACGGTTGCATTTTGTTGTGAATGTCATGTCAAAAAGTAAAATGTGTGAAGATTATTAGAAAAGTAACACCTAAAAAAATTCTGACTGACTTCTGTTCATTCTATGCTCATCTTTTTGTGGAACTGTATTTTTTTTCTTGTGAATTTGCTATCATTTGTACGGGATAATTTTCAAGGAAAAAAAATTGTCCAATTCAATACATCTCTCTGTGTGCGAGCTGGCCAAATCCTATTTAAAAATTTGATTAACAATGGATTGCCTTTATGTTTGTGTATGAAACCAACTGAATAGAATATATACGTGATGGATCCGACTGATAAATACCGTTTATAAAATGTTTAAAGTAGATTATTTATCTCTTTTTATAGAAAATACGATAATGATAATAATCATGGTAGAAAAAGATTACGTGGCGGTTCACACATATTGTTGACCATTACAAACATACTGTCATCCTATTCAGCAAAAAAGGATGATACGAGAACAGTAAATATTACAAATTTTCGTTTAGCTTGCATTGAAGTGCCAATGATGGTGGTCCTTTTTTGGTATCCTACAGCGTACTGTTTGCACAGGAGAAAATATTAACTTTTGGAGTTATATTAGTAAATGTGTCGTAAATTATATTGAGGGTTCATGTTAAGCAGCCAATTTTAACTTGGGTTTTTATGTGATGACTTAAATGTTACCATTTGGAGATTATCCCATTATTTATGGCATCACCTCAAATATGCGTTGTTTGTGCGAGAATATCGAACACACCTTCATAATTTTATTTTATTTGCTCTTTTTTGTATATTTATCAGTTTTTCGTTTTTAAGTTTGGCGAAAAACTTCTTTCTGGGTTTTAGAAAATTTTAGACTATACACTTTCAGATAGATTTAATTTCATGATTACAAGTAAATGGCTAGAGTATCATTTCAATTAAAATTGTTGATAAAATATTGATTGTAAGCTTAGCAAGAATCACTAATTGATTTTTTTTGCAACCGTGAATTAGCTCACGTGGCAATTTGATGCATTAATGCATTCTACTACTTAACTTTGTTAAATTGAAATGCTTTTTGAATTCTAGTTAGAATATTAAAACTTGATGTGATAATGACAGTTGTGGAATGTGGACAATGTGGTAGACACAGTCAGCGCAGTGATGATGCCCATTGAAACTTGTAAAAATATTCAACTTGGTATTTATTCAATTCAGTACAGGGAGATGACTTGCTGGTGACCCTGCCAAGGGATCACAATACATTATCATTAAACAACCTATTGTCTGTTTCACCAGTTACTTACACACACAGCAAGCAGAATATAAAGGGATATCTAGTAACAACAGAAGTTAGTGAGTGAAACATGTACGATGTACGACGTACACCCATCGTCATCATCACATCATGACTTTTCATGGGCTTGTGTGTTCTTTATGGTTTCACTTTGCTGCTTAACTGACTATCTCAATTTTTATGAAAGCTACCTGGATGGATAGAAAGAACAACCTTTTCTTTTTAACCAAGAGATGAGAATGAAAATACCACGCATAGTTTCTTCGTCATAACTGCATGCCAACGCATCAACCATTCACTATCCGGATATTGCCTCGTCTGTCATGTCCATCTCATCTTTTCTGCTTTTCATTCACAACTTTTTAAAGAAGGTGCATTCTGTTTCATCGTCAGCATAATATCCTGTGGGTTTACGTGTAACTATGTATTATAAATACGTACGTAACGTACCGTAATTTAACACTCAAACGAACTCAGACAGTTGAAACTACGAAACGCTCAAATACTTCGAATTAACAATGCTAAAACAAAAATAGAAATGAATATTTTTTATTTCATCAATTGGCTCATAATATTTAATTAGATTCACACCTGAAATTGAAAAAAAATCCGATGATTTTGAAATATATTAAAATTTTGACGCTGTTAGATATTTTGTAAGTAATGGGATTAATTTCCCCCTATCAAAGATATTTTCAAGGTCTGAATCTTAGTCATGTTAGTTGTGTAAAAGGAAAGAGTATAGTATGATGAAGACTTACGGAGGAAATACGGAGAAATAAAAAAATACCGAAATTCAATTGCATGCATGAAAAAATTAGCATGCAAATGCACAAAATTGAAACCAAATTTAATATTATCATTTACGATTACTACGATACAATGAAGAATGATTGCCAGTAGTAACAATTTCTAATTTGTACAATCTTTTTACTAAATTCATTTTAACTTTAGCATACACGAAGAACAACGATAAATGTTCTTTTCAAAGTAGCATTTATCCAATTGCTCTTCTTTCATCATCTTGGGAAAAGTCAACACATCCATTCTTGTCATTTCATGTCTTGTCATCTTTCATGTTTTCAACAAAATTAACGAACCATTTTTATTGATTACACGTTTCGATAAACTTTTTACATGATAACACTGCAATGCTTAACCACAAAAGTTAAATAAAATTGAAAAGCAAACAAAAATACAACACATCACGGCTGCATTGAAAACAAATTCGAACACATCAGTAATCCTCACAATTCATGATTAATAAGATGGAAGATATTTTTTCAAAATAAACCAAAAGCTTGTAACATGCTGTCATAAAACTGTTCCGCTGATTTCGGTTTAAAAATCACTAAAATATCAGCTACCATCAGCTAACTTAAAAAGCAATGGTAAGAAGTGTAGAAAAGAAACATTTTATTTGAACAAGTTGTATATCCAATCATCATCATCGTTTTATATGTTTGATTGTATGCTTATTATGCAAAAAATGTTGATGACGAGGATATTTTTATTTTTATTACCTGAAAGATTGAAGGATACGTATATGAATTAAGTTTAAATGCTGCATGGTGGTGAGTGTGATTACATTGAAAATCCTCTTGACTAGATTTATACAAACTTTTAAGCCTTCTTAAAAGCAAATTACCAATTCATCAGTTCCACATTGTAAACTTTAGTTCACTTGTGGATGAAGTGAAAAAGCTTATTTACTACTTGTTAGATGGATTGAACGGATTATGAAGGTAAAGGTACTAAATGCATAATAGAAACAACTCCTCAACTTCAATAACAAACGGATTGACTAACTATTCACTTTGTTCTGCTGTAACTGTTACTCTATTGAAATGATCAACAAGAGATGATGGGGACAAGTGAAAAGCGTCATTATAAAATGACACTGCACATAAGCACATCACCAACTTTGAAAAGATGATGATCATCATCACACGATAAGATGAGATATAAGCAGCACAAGTGCAGTTGAAAAGTTGAGACTGATGATGAGCGATCTAATGTATCGTAAAATCTTTCATATCATCCATCTATCGTTTTTATTAAGGAGAACAATGCAAATAATATCATGATGATCATAATGATGTGCATCTTTATATAATATAACTAGTTAAAATCCTCATATCGTCAGCATTTACATTTACATATATGCCACCATTGCTTTCATGATTATCATTATCATCGTCTCTCTGCATGAGCATCTTGTGTCATGTTCTTTACTCACCTGTCTGCTTACTGTTGCTTTTGCTGTACACTCTGGGTTGGAACACACTTCTTCACAGTAACAACATTTTTGACTGAATTGGCTATGACTTTAAGTAAGCAGGTGATTAATCACTTGTTTCTTTGTGTGATAGTATATTATTGTATGATGGGCAAAGCCTCTAAAAAACCTTACATATTATGATAACCTGATATACATACATATGTATGTATCATAATAAATATAGGAAAAAGATTTAATAACGAGACAAATCTCTGACACATCTATTACTTCACTTGGTGTGCTGTACGACGACCAAGTGCTGTGGTGGTGGTGGAGAGTTCTCTTTCCTCGTGTTATGATGATGGGCTTGGTTCTCAATGAGAATATGTCGTACATCTTCTCTGAGCTCAAGCCATTAAAATAAAAGTCTCCTAGTGTGCAGTATCTGCGATGCAGTGAAGAAAGTCTTTAAAAATATAAATAAGCTTTTTTCAGTTTCCCCTTTTACTACTACTGGCTATTATTCTATACACCTGCTTCTTTGCATTACTATAAAAAGAAAGTAACTTGGTTTGCGTTTGGTGGTGGTGAGTTGATACTGCTGCTGTTCATGATGGCAAATGACAGTAAGCGGTATCGTTCTTGCTTGCTGGCTTGCCACCACCACCATCACAATTGTCATTAAGCTTTATATGTCGTTGATAAAAGTGTTGTGATATCAGTTGAAACCCTTTTATAATGCTATCCTCGCCCATTTAGAGATAAACAGTGAAAAATGGGTATGAGATCTTCAAGCAAAAATTTTCCACCTTAATTTTAACCTAGTCACAAAAGTTGAGAGGACATTTGAATTTATGGTCACTATAATAATGAATCCGATGAAACATAATTTTTTCCCTTTTGCTCCAGCAGAGAGAATGATGATTTGTAAGTTAAAAATATTGCTGTAATAAATAGATAGGATTTTGAATGGAATGAGCTCTTTTTGGAAATAGCTTCACTCAACACTACTCCTTATTATAAAAAGCTCATTCTGTTATAAAACTTTTGGATATTCATATAGTTTAGTTTGAAGGTGCAAACAGGCCATCGCCTTTATCATGTCGTCATCATGTCATTGTAAAGCTTTATTAGCCATCTTTTGTGATCAAGTTTGTTAGCCAAACTACACGATAAGAATTGAGGATGATAGGATGGCTCGTTAGGGCACACGCAAATATGTAAAGTGTAATGAACAATATCCCATCATCATGCATCTCATCGTCAGTTTTTTTTTGTGTTTATTATTAAGATTACTACTGCTATTAGCATTATTATTATTCATTTTGTGTTATAAAAGGTGAGGCTGACAGCACCTTATGAATTACAACCTGCAGAAGTACTTTCAGTTAGTTAGTCAAATGATGATTGTGATCCGAGCAAAAGCCCCAACTAGTACAATATATTTAAATTTTCTGAGCTGAATACCTATGTTGTATGTGCGTATTGAGTAGTGTAGAGAAAAAATATGTCATATTTTCATATGACACAGCCAACAAGCAATTCATTCAAGTGGAAGCTAATAAAAGTAGGCGAGTTGATGCCCACACTGATTTTTAACTCAAGTTATTTAACTTAAACTTTGTAGCTCTGGCTGCTGCTGTTGAGATGCTGATGCCCATCTCATAATCATCACTGCCATTATAATCCAAGTGGTGATGATTATGATGATGATTGTGTTGATGAGATGAAAGGAGATGATTTTCAGTTAGCAAGTTACACTTTTATGGTCAATATATACAAAGTTTGCTGCATAGCTTGAAAAATGCATGAAAATTTGTAAATGGTTTTGGCTTGGCATATATATTATATACATATATTTTATAACATATAAAGTAATAAAGTAAGCCACACTCATAATCATAATATTGTTGATACTCACTCACTCAGCTCACTTTATGACCGTGCCCTTTGTCATTGTCTTCTTCTGTAGAGAGGCTTGTTTGGCTCGTTGACCGTGTACAATACCAGCATCGCCAGCTTGATCGTTAAAACGTGCTTCTGCTACAAAATTTCAACATCAAATTTTACATCCATTTTGGCTTGTACAGTTTTGTAGCAGATTCTGGGTTTTTTTGTACAGTACATGTCCTTTTTGTTCTTGCTGTGAAAGCTTGTTTCTCTCTAATCATTTCTCTCTCTCTCATGAACATTATTATGAAGCTTGGTACTCCATTAAATATGATGACTGTAACTGTTACTACTACTGCTGCAGGGAGTGATTTGTTGCTGGTGAAATAATGAACTGTCGTCGTTGTCATCTCTTGGGTTTTTAGCCATGAAACATAGCACATAGGCATATAGCATAATATTATACAGCAGCCTTTTTGCATCATGGTCATCTGGTGACAATAGCAAACAACGAAGCACCTCTCAGCACCTGCGCCAGAAAAATCAAAAAGGCAAAAGTAACAATGAAAAAACTTTTATTGTTGGTTGGTTGGTTCTTAATGTAATGTGCTGCTGGTTTGGTTTGGTCTTTTAAAAAAAGCAAATGTTTAAATGAACATCATTTTATATGAAGGGGAGTGTTCTCGGGCAATTGCAAACAAGGTAGAGAGAGAGTCACAGTCAAAGCAACTTACCACTTGAATTGAAAAGCATAGAAAAAGTCACGCCAAATTTGTTCAGTTCAGAATCGTCCTTATTCCGTTGTATTGCAGACCTTGTATAATATTCAGATTTATTCAATTCACATTAAAAATCCCTCGTGGATAAATGATGACATGACGCTTTTATACCATCAGCCGACGACGACCCACCAACTGCCACTACAGCTTGTAATGTTGATGCAATACAATGGGACCAGAGAGTAGAGAATAGGGTGCTGGAAGCTTGGGGACGCCTTCACAATTACTGAATGTACAAGCATAACAATCACAATCAACTGAAATGAAAAATATACACAATTTCAATGAATATGAAGGGCTAGTTAGCAGTTAGCATCGTTTTTAAATAAGTCAACCGTTCGATTGTCCCTGTCATTATTCGCCAACAATTGAACCAGGAACAATCACACGTCATTAGTATGGGCCTTGCTTGATTCAACCAGAAAAAAAGGATGCACTACTTTCATCAACCAAACATATTGGAAACTAGTACAAAATGTGGGCATGTATGCACATTACTATACGGAAAACTTAAATAAAATATCAGATTGCAATAGTCATCTACAGTTTCTTGATTATACTTTCATGAGTACAGATAATGCGAAAAGTGTGAAAGAATCAGTTTCAATTTTCATGATTCATGAGTGTTACAAACGTTACAAGGATCATGTTACAGGTTCAAAAGAAAAAATCCGTCTATTCTGCTTTTTCTTTTCTCCCGTGAGACAGTTATACTGAGAATGACAAGGCACCTTGACAGATTTCAGCAGGAAAAAATGTCTAAATGGAGAACAACAACTCCATCATTGTCAAAAGTGTTAGTTCCACTAACAAGTTATCAATATGACTGGTGAGTTGTTGAATTTTTAGTTTGGTAAGCAAACAAGAATCGGAACAATAAGAATTTTTGCTGCTGGAGAGAAATAAATATCCAGAAATGTGAATATTATATACCTGGCTAGTGTGCAATTGAAAATTATGACAATAACAGCACATCTCTCTGAAAGAAAAAAAAATGAAAGATGGAAGTCTTTCTTGGAATGTCTTGTATGGATTCCTCATGTCCATTTCATCATCGTCATAAAAATGTGTATGCATTTTCTAAAAAGCTATTTTACTATGTTGTGAACGTGAAAATGGGCTTTCATATTTTTTGTTACTTTGTTGTTATATTATGCATCATATATTTATCTGTTATTGTTGATTATGATTTGAATATTAACGAGGTGATCCATTTTCCAGAAGCCTTTTCTCTCTCATCTTCTTGTGTGTAATTCTCTCACTTGTTGTTGAACACAATACCCTTAACGTAATCCATTTTTCATGTTGTTAGCTTGCATTATTCTTCCCATGTCATCGTCATCTATTTTTTTTAAATGTGGTTTTGAAGACTGTTCAAAATTGACCCCCTCCTTGTGTAGAAAGTACAACTTGGCTTTTATATTATAAAAAACTGTGATGGAAGATGGAATGCCCAAAAAATATACAACATTTACAGAAAATTTTACAAGTCACTAGTCAACCAAGCAATCAGTAATGTCATGCGGTTAAAAATATTCAAAAAATATTATTATGCATTTTGTTATCAAACTTTTTTTCATGTCAAGTCAACGCGTAAAATTTTACTTACAACAACAAGCCATCATTCATATCAATCACAAAAAGCGGTGGACAGTGTGTGTGATACGCATTTTATATATCAGCCTATCATCCTATCCTCAGCATTCAACAATTAGCCATTTCAAAGATTTACAACTAGTTTACATTGTCAATAATCCGCCTACTTGAAGGGGAACGATGACAGCTCATGGTTGTTTTGAAAAGCGGAATAATTAACTCATGTACAACTGCTCATACAGTTGACTTTTTCATGTAAAACTTGCATCCACACAAAGGGAAAAAGCGACCATATCATTTTTGACGCTTTTTCACACTTGACAAGATTCAATCAAAAGAAAAAATTCCTCATAGGGAATTTCCTTCTTAAACGTGTATTATAATATATGCATACAATGTCGGCATCCATAGGAAAAAGCTGAAGTAGCAGAAAGGCAAGAGGATTTACAGGTAAGTACCTTTTAGATTTGCGGGAAACTTATCACCTGGTTAAGCAATACCTTTGTACATTTTTTCTCTTTTAAATAAAAAATCCGCTTAACAAGAAAAAAACCAAACACCAAAGTCCATTTTATACATTGTTGCAAAAGGGTCCCTTGGGTGGCAAGCTAGCGACAGCCACGATTGTGATTTCCAAAGAAATGCATCAAACGAAAATTTCTGAATTCGTCCGTGCGAAGGAGGGTCTATTTTTGCTTCATTGTCAATTTCTTTATTATGCAGAAACCTGAATAAATTGATTGTACTCTCTGCACATCAATGTGTATAAATTCTTCATTCAGTTTTCAATAGTTGACTTGATAATTTCAAAATCCCCTTAAGAGCATATGTACTTTTGCATAATAATCATAATCGTATGTCACTTTGTCATGTACTCTTTCAAACGATCAAAAGTGATGAACCCTGGTTTGCCGAGAAAAAGTTGGAAATCGTCATTCTTATTGTGTTATTCATTCTTAACCAGTTTTGCTAGTTGTTCCGTAATAACAATAGGCAGGAAAATGATGTGGTTGGTAGTTGGTGGTGTGCTGTCATTACAAAGTGTAATAATTTTACTTGCTACTTCTTCTGTAAAAATTTCAAGAATTTAGTGAAAACATGTGAATGATGATACAAAGGTGTGTGCTGAGCTGTTGACTGCGCTAATAATTGTATTGCATCATTTCCATGCGATGGTCTACTGCAAATTCACCACACAGTTCACAAGGTAAAGAGGAAATGCAAGATAAGAAACATATTTTTTATCTTCGTGAATCTCCGCTTTTTCCACTATACAATACACATTGTTAGTCTACTGCAGTGCAGCAGTATAATATTTTATTATTATCATCGCTACATGAAAAGTATAATGGTGCTTGTTACTTACTTTCGTCGTACACAGCATCTGTGCTTAATGTGTACTGCTGAAAGATCAGCTATCAATGTCAAGGGGCAAGGACAACGAGAGAGAATCCCTACTACTTATATACACCGTGTGTGCATCTCTGCGCCTTGCTTCTACATTTTTAACAATTCCTCACTTTCGCTACAACAATAACCACAACATCACCACTGCCACTACCGACCAACAAATAAAAAATATCTTTGTATAATAATGCACCTATTTATTACCCATGAGTATGAGATATTTGACTGTTTTGTTAAGTAGCAGAGAGAGAGCCTAGCCGAGAGCTTTGACTCTCAGGTTCTGTTTAGAATAGAAATCTTTCATAACATTCCATAACTAAATACCGGCACAAATTTGGCTGGCTTTGTGAATGAAAAAAAGAGAGTTGAGAGTTTATATACTTTTATTTATGACTGGACAACAAGAGAACAGGACAGGATTTTAAAAAGAAGCCAAAAAAAGTAGGACCATTCCCCCGCACCACAGGGTGACTCGTAAATTTTGATGACCAAAAGTCGACAAGTGTCGACACTACATCTTCCTACTTAGCTATTTCCAATCTGGCATCAGCAGCAAAATAGTCAGTCAGTCAGTTTTAAAAGTCAAAGATTTCAGAATAAATAGTAAATACTTTTATGAATAAAGCTAATACAAGTTTAAAAACTTGTTTTGAAATTAAAAAGGGTTACAAATAATTATTTTTTTGGGGAAACAACTCGATTGACTTTTACAAGTTGATTTTGTTATGGTTCATGAGAGCTTCCTCATTCACTCTTATAAATTCACGCAGGGGCACATTATCTCTCATCTAACCAATAAAAAAGTCGGTAATGTACGGCATAAATAAATCTAAAAATTTTGTCAGTGTGACAAATTAGCAAATGAGAATAAATGGTTTTTTAGGGGAAAGCTTCCTCTCTCTCACTATACTTTCTTTTGCTTCTTTTTCAGCAAATTCATTTATGTCTATGGTGCTATTGCAGACAAGATCTTGTTCACTTCATTATTCTTTTGTATTTTTAATCATATACATGCTAGTTTGCCCTCTCATTTTCTAGAAATGGGTCTCTGTGGATTAGACAACGACGGTGGTAGAGTTAGCGGTGGAATGACTTGATGTCTACGGTTTTTCTAACAAAATGGGGAAAGGGTTGCGCGTGTGTGGCGTAGCGTGAAATACAAGGAAAGTTCAACGTGCATCATGCCATGATATACAGTATGCGATATGCCATGCCTAGTAATGCGATTTGCTTATTTTTGCTTTCCCCTTTCAACTCTTTACTTTGCTGATATTGCATAACCCTTTTTGGCTTTCTTCACGCTTCCTATTTGTGTAAGTAGTGAAGACACACGACTTGACACTGACTCATGAAATGAATTTGGAGCTAAATTGGCACATTAATACTTTTCGACGTGGTGGATACGTTTTAGTCTACAAGTAAGCCTGTAATTCCAAAAACACTTTGTCTACTTCAATAGCATCAACGGAATCAGTCTGTGTCGAAAGATGCTTTTCCTGAAAAAAGTAAGAGATGAATTTACCTTCCATGTTCGCTTGATAAAAGTCGTTAAACTAGCTGGGATGATAATGATGACGTCTGGAATTGTAACGGTTCTTTTCACACGGAATTTTTTATACCTAAAACTTTTACGCCTTCAATAAGTTGGTGTAAAAGCAATAAAATTGCAAAGATAGCAGGTTAGTCGTATGAACAGTTTATCAAAAATTAATTCACTTAAAAGCAATCATGAATTTATATAATTTTTGTTATGCTACCAGTATAAAATCATTGGAATACTAAAAAGCTCCCGATAAAAGCTAGCTAGATTTCATCTCATCATTCAAGAAATATTTTTGACTAAAAAATACTGTATCGAATCATTCCCTCTTACTACATGCTGAGGCGATACCGAGAGAATAAGGAAAGCCGCGTTTACAGATATTGAGGGAGACAAGTAGTCTGGCAGGCAACTAGACAGTTTGACCTGTATGACAGGTTTCAAGATAAAAATCACTTCACGTTTTCTTCGAACGCGTAGTGGTGGAAGGAAACAATAGAAAAATGCATCATGATGAGATTCAAGATGATGTGATGTTCAGTGTGTATATTATGTGTGTGTCATTGAAGTTAAAAGTACGAACGAATGTAATACGATGATGATGGTAAACCAACAAAACAGTTTTAAACGCTGCATGCATTGTATTTAAAATTTGATGTTGTATTTTTTAAATTGATAATATTTTCATGAAATCGTTTTCAGATTTTATAGCAACTTATAGCCTTCATGGTCATCACTTGGATAGATTATGCATGCAATTTGTAGGCACGAGTTTGTTGTTTTGCATAAAAGTTAGCCATGTAACATGGCTGAGTTGACATGTCACGTGACATTAGCATTAGAAGAACAAGTCATGTGTGACTATTGTTAAAATGAAGTAGCAAATAAAAATCACTACTTCACTACTATCACCTTCATTAACAGATAATGACAAGTGAAACATTCACGCTTTCCACAACCAATGGACCAACGGAAGCTATGCGCATGCCATTAGTTGTTAGTTATGCAAAACTTCTTCAGGTTGAGTTGAGAGAATGTAATACTGTGGCTTTTAGCTTTTTGATCATGATGAAATGATCTTTGGCATGCATCATCATCATACAACTTGTGGCATTGACAATGATAGGCACGAGAAAACGATACGAGATGGGATCACCTACAGATTTGTAAATATTGATCCCGACGGGGTCCAAACTCCAAAAAATGATGTACATGAACCACACGCTGATGAAACACACAGGCTTGGTAAAACACAACAATGTTTCGTATCACAACACACAATAATTTCATTATTGACAAGTGCTGCTACCACAGGTAAGAAGACAGGGAGATTTGTTTAGTTTGAAGGAAACATGCTGTATACAATCAAATTGATAATGATAAAAAATGTTAAATTCACATTCCAAATCCGATGTTGTGTTGTGACTGGTTGTGCGTGTTTGTAAGAGAAGAAATCTAAAACAAATTCTTGTGTCATGTTTTTGGTGTCACTGCAGTCTATTTTCATGTGTAAGTGCACATATTTTACAAGATTGAATGAACCTGGAATTCCGATGGTGTTCGTTTGTAGAATAAAAATTAGAAATGGATGTATAAATATAAAAAATGTTTTAAATTTTGTGGTGATGGTATGCTAATCATTTTACTCACATATTATGAAGCTTTAACATTGCTGGTGTACAGACAAAAACTTTTTTTATCAGATCTCCATATCCTGCCATCTTCTTTGAGTCATCACTCATAAATAACAATAAAATACTCTAAACTAGAGAACTGACACTGCTGCTTGTGCAGAGCGCATTGTAGCTTTGACACCATCAACAACATCATCACTTGCATAAATATTATATATGAATAAAATGTAAATCATTTTAAATTGGTAACAATCCATCATCCGGACAAATATGATGGTCTTCCCGAGAAAGGACAATGAACAAAATGGACACGGACTTTTGATTATAATCAACATCATGAAAATATATATTCAATGTGGTCAATCGCCTGCTTGGTATTTTTTTTGGTTAGCAGCTTCCTCAACTTGACATTTCGAACAAAATTGATTGGTACATCAAAATCATGATGATGATTAGGCATTTGCGATATATGTTGCCACTTTTAACCCACACATTATTGTAAATCATTTGGGGATGTAGAAACTGCTAATCTAATATTAACAGAAGCATCATCATGAACAGCAGATGTCATTTGCTTTTACTTCCATATTTCAACTTTGGTGGTCCTTACCAGCAAAAAAAAACTTTACTTTTTTCATGATCATGATTTTGATGACTGTAAAGGAGTAAAAGTGCATTTTTATCTTTTGCATCTCTCCTCAACTCTTCCTCCTTCCAGTGCAGTATAACTCTGGGAGGAACTTGTATTTAACATCTGCAGTTGTTGATATGTTCGATGATAGGGTCACACATCACAAAATACCATGGCCATGTCAGTCATTCCATTTGACTGCTCATCTGATTGTACACTACTACTACTGCTCAGGTATTACAGCAGAAGCGGTTACACCACCATTAAGAACAAGTGAGATAAATGATACTAACACTCATATAGAATCTATGTGATGTGTAGTTACTTCATTTCTTAACTGCCTTATCTATCTACCTACTATACCACCACAGAAGCCACATGTATCCGTCCAACCTAACAAGAAGAGTCGTCAAACTTTTTAATTCACATCCGCTTTTATGATCGCGACTTGACAACTCACTTAAAATCCATAAAGAAAAGCTATGATGCATGGTGCATAGTTTGATTCCATTATTTGATTACATCCACTTTAAACACACACAAGATACATAACCAACCACCCTTCTTCCGCATTGAATGAAGTAATCGTCATTGTTGGGTTAAAAGGTGAAGTGAAATATTCTACAAATTGAAATTTAATTGAATTGCGCGAGCAACATATAAGCTCATGTAATGGATTTCTTTTCAGAACAACTAACTTTTTGCCCACATTCCTTTCATTTTTAGAGCAAGTCCAGATTTTTCTCTTTGCTCAGAAGATCAATTTAATAAAGCAGTACACAAACCTCCCATGTCCAACCTTCTTCAAAGAAAAGGCACACGACGACTTCTTACAAGAAAAACTAACAAATAAGTATTTTAAGAAAAAATGTAAGAGAACAAAATCATAAAAATCGTGAAAATTGACTTCATTCACAAGAACAAGTCAGTTTTTTTGTATGTTGCACAGTAATAGAAAGAAATGAGGAGGAAAAAGGGCAGGAGAACTGTGTTGATCATGATCATCATAATGATAATGAATTGACAAGATGGAATGACTGTTGGTATTCCACCGTGAGGAGGAATCTTTTCTCCACATCTTTCATCTCACATCAAGCATCTCTCTCTCCCACAAGCTGAATCTCAATCTTGGCTTTTTTTTGATGTTGACGTGAGATAAGCAACATACAGCTCCACTCTGTCTTGTTGTCTCATAGAAATGACCGTTTCTTCAGTGCTCTCTCAACTCTCGACCTTTTAGTGCCCTTTGTCTTCGGCAGTGGCCCGTGGAGAGGAGAGGAAAGAAATACAACAAGTACAGAGGCCAGAAAATAGATGTGATGTGATATGAAATGATGTGTTAGAAAATTTTTAAAAGAAAAAAATGTTTTGGAGGTGTTGCTGTGTACATTATAAACACTCTGGTGTACAATGTAGCGTTAATATTTTATGAGGAGAATTCCGTACGATTACAGTTGTGTAAGAGATTCCTGTGGTTTGTCCATTCACAACACTTTTTAATATGATGGCAATAATTTAGGCTGGGTTGGCTGGCTTGGCTGACTTGCTAAGCTAACTTGAGTGATACAAATGATAAAATTTATCATTCCTTTTGTGTCACCAAAGGTCGAAAAGGTAACAAGTAGAAGTATTGAAAAATGAGTTTAAAAAAATCTTCCCAGAAGATTTAAATTGTTGATATTTATTCTTTTGATAAAATTCTTGGAACTTGATACTTTTGCAGCTTGAAATAATAGAGCTACGACTTGTTCAATATTTGAAAGTTTTTACAATCTAAAAACGGAGTATACTTTTCATATTAACTTTTTAAAATTTTAATCAATGTTTTAGCTATGTACATATTTCTTCTATTGACTTTGCTGGTTATTGCATTCACATTCACAGTCTCTCGTGTTCATGCCTGTCATCTGTCCATCGTCGTGATGAAAGATGACATAATTGAAAATTGGCGTAACAAATTTTATGCTGATTGAGTCTTTTTCTAACATGACAAAGCATTATGTCGTGGCACACGAGAGAACAGGTGCATCATCACAAATTATATTGATAAGATTCATGAAGAAGGCAATAGTGGGGGCTCAAAAATTAGGAAATCTTTTGTCACGTCATGTCGCAGGTCAATAATACGTAAAATTATACATCGAGTAGGTAGTATATTATTACGCAGTTTGGAATTTGTCGTGGTGCTAACAGCGTGATACAATGTGATGGAATAACAAAGTTATCAAAATCGTTGACATTGTTGCAAGTCACCGACAATCAATAAGTGAAAGCTTCGAAAGTAATACAGCACTGTGTATAAAATTCCTGTTTCGATTTCTTCAACATACAAATCAAAAACTGATTGTGCTTATGATTTACAAATCGTCGTGTTTCTGACATGGCATCCTTTTAGAACAAATTGTTCATTTCAGACATCAAGTCATCGAGATTGTTGTCCTATTATATCTACGTTGCTTTCGATGATTTGTTAAAAACCCTGCAGTACAGTGTGAAATCGTGATATCGAAAATAAATTAGAAATAAAATACCTGATAATGTGAATCAGTTTTTACAACAGGGCAAGCTTCAATGACTATGGCAGATCTGTTCAATTCTGTATCTATCGTGTATATATAATTTACTTCAGAGTGTTAAAGAAATTTATGAGCTTTAACCTTTTACTATTTCCAACAAAATATCATGGAACACACAAAAATATATGTTTTCATAAATATAAGTAAAATATAAACTCAGCAATTAAATAGTATTGTCGATTGTACAAAATGATGCCCTTGTTTCTCTTTATTCTTCTGCTGACAAAAGAAAATGTCAATGCCAAATGAATTCTTTGATTTGATAATTATGACTTCATTTCTGAATTTAATGATAATTATTCTTTAAAGATACTGGCTTTTGAAGATATTAATTAATCTGGCAAAATAAATACCATGAAAGACTGCGGGTTTTTAATAACCGCAACATTAACATGTGCCATCACAATATTTACGTTAGGAAACTCCCACCCAGTGGACATCAAAACTGAAAGTCCTTTACAGAATACTGATATTGAGGTAGTTGACTTTGCTAAAAAAGTTGGCTCAGAACTGATAGAAATTGAACCATCAGGTAGAATGGTGAGAAAATATGAAAAAGATACTTTGAGAGACTCGGATCAAACATTTTTGTGTACTGGACAAGGACAAGTAGGGGTTCCGCATGAATGCAAGAGATACCATGTTTGCGCAAGGTACATAACAGTAATCATATATTATAACAATTCGATGAAGTTTTCGAAAGCAGCAATATAGATTTTCAAAATTTTAGAGCTGGAGCAGAATCTGGAGGCGGAGTATGTTTTGGTGACAAACTTTTTCATCATCAGAAAAGAGAGTGCCTTAAAATTACCGAAGCCCAATGTCACGGTTAGTTTCAAGTCGCAAAAATGAGTTTATCTCTTCATCAGAGTAAATTAGCGTATTTTTTAAATCTTTACCTTAACCTGTTTTGGGTTTTTGATTAGCGTCCATGTGTAAAAATATAAGCAACAAGTTCCGAGATCCATATAACAGGGAAAACTATTTAGTGTGCACCAACATGGTTCCTGAAGTTCGGAGTTGCCCGGATGGAAAGATATATTATCCACAGCTGAGATCTTGTGAGTCTGGTTCTGCCATGAAAGGACTAAAAGAATCCTTTGAGGACGAGGAGGAAAAAGTGTTGGCTACTAAAAACAAAGTTCCAACAGGGATAGGAGAAATCAGGCCAAAGAATAAGATGGGTAATAACAAACAAGGGACACCTGGATTACAGGGCAACAATGGACAGCCAGGAATGCCAGGCAATAACCAACCACAAACCTTAGAAGCAAACAATGGACAGGGTGGAAATGGTCCGCCAAACTACCAGACGATGGATATTCCCAATCCCGGAATCCAGGGGAATAATGGACAGGTTCAGACGAAAGATATTCCAAATCCCGGAATTCAGGGGAATAATGGACAGGGTGGAAATGGCCCGGACTCCCAGACGAAAGATATTCCAAATCCCGGAATTCAGGGGAATAATGGCAATGAAGGGCAAATAGGTCAGATTGAAATGAGTCAATCATTATCTATCAACAAGAAAAAACGTCAATATAAATACGGAGATGCCAGCGAAGATTATGACGAAAATGAAGAAAACCAGCAAGCTAACGCTAAGATTAGTGTAGACACAATCGCTTCAGATTATCCTGGAGGTGTTGGAGCGCCGGAGGAGATTGGGGATGGCAAATCTGTGCAAGAAAAAGGGGAGGCAAACTATATACCAGAGCCAGCAGAAATTACTGGAGACGCTATACGACTTGTGTTACCACCAGCCGATGAGGAAAAACGATAATATTTCTTACAATAAAACTTTTAACGTTACATATTATTTCCAATCTAAAGTTAATATTGCTGTATCTACTATTGTAGAAGTAAAAAAATTGGATGATTGGAGAAATTTTTAAATGAGACTTGAAAAAATATATCTGCATACAAAAATTGTGATGACTTTATTGTCTTTTCTGTATTAATCATGGGGACAAGGAGAAGTGCCATGTATTTTTATGGTTTCATGTACTTCGTTTTTTACATGCACTATACATACAATATACTGACAAGTGCAATGAAAATCTGTCAACAGGTTTTCAGATTTCTATCAGATACACTTGTTTCACAAAGAAACATTTTGTTTTCCGTCTTCATTCCTTTTGTCGTCTTTCCTCTAAAAAAAATAGCCGCAACTTAACTTACGTCCGTTTAAAAGTGTATTTAATTGATAACTTTATTCGGTACTTGTGCTCAAGTTTATATTATATGAATATTTGGTTTCTTTTTTTGAATGACCTCTGAAAAATCCCTTCCAGGTTTTAATGAGCAAACCTTTACAAAAATACTAATGAATGATGGATAGTCAACGACCTGAATGATTTGTTCTTATCATCTAGCGGCCACTTATACGCACCCCTGATCACTTTGAACTTTAAACAAAATGCCGTCTTGTTTTCTTCTATCTGTAAACATGAACATACACATGTATCGTAAAGCTGTATAAGTTGTTAAAGTAAGATAGTAATCTAAATTATTCTTCTGCTACTCTATAATGATCATCAGACACAATAAATCAGGCAAAGTAATTCATTTCTTTTTTTTTGCTTACTGAAAACCGGGTACATGTATAGTACAATAAAACATCATTACAATTTTTTCATATATTTCTTCCTAGAAGAAGGGAAAACCAGCCTTGCACAAAAAAGTAACAACAATTCAAAAGTGCAAAACAATAAAGCATTCAAAGTGATTTAACTTTTTCACCATCTCTACTTTGTAATTTATCCTCGATTATTGTGAAAAAGCATACATGATTATAAGAGGGACAAAATATGTGATAAACTAAATTATCAACATGGTATGATGAAACCTGAACAATTATTCTTTAAAACTACCACGCGGCATTAATATATCATTTTCAGGCTGAATAAAATATGGAAAGAATTTACTGGGAATGGTATTACGGGTCCAATTCCTTTAAGCGTATAAATTTTCTTCTAAGTATAATAATCCGTATTATTATCCTGTTGAAAATACGTTCAAATTAAAAAGGACAACGAGAAATGGAATGTTTGAATAAAACGGTTATTAGAAGGTGAAGAAGCAAATAAATACTGGGAAGGTAAACGAACAAATCTGTCAACAGCTTACATGATCTTTATCAAGATTTAGTGGTTAACATATCAATTTATGTGTGTCCACCTGACAAATAAACGGTATAAATTAGGTAGTGTTACATGATATTTGGTCAGTGTAAAAAATGGTGACTAGGTTGATTTGTGTAATGTAAGTGTCTTTTCAAATAACATCACTACTCTGTATATTATTCTGTTGAAGAAGATATACTGTAATTTCGAATTTATGGGAATGTAATATGTATTGAATGCTGGGTAATACAAATGATCACTGCGTCCAGTCAGAGTCAGAATATAGAATTGAACTTTTTTTGCACTTTTACGTAGATATACTAATTGCAGCAATTGTATTAGTATATTTTTACCTCTATGGTTTTTCTGTTAGGTAATATTATGTACTTAACGGAAGCAAGTATCCGGTTCGGTTCATGACTTCCAATAAAAATTTATAACGCATGAAAATAATGCATAGCAGCTTGTTGTACAGCAAATTAGCGTCTGCCTCAAAAACATGGATAATGAGACTGCTTTCTTTACTACATCATAAAACTACAATGATACACAAATATTTACAAAATTCAATGATCTTTTTTTTAGCTAAACATGCACTGTGCCCTGTTTCTTTCTGGGATTTCAAATATTTCTATTGTGTGTGGTTTGGTTTCCGACTTTTATACTTTGATGAAGATAAGGTTGTAGAATTGCTAATAATGTTAAAAGTAAGCTGATGCTATATAAATGCGCTGATGCGAACTTATGTTTTTCTGCATAAATTTAAATAAAAAATAAAAACAGGATGTATTTTAGCATAATTCATATCGCAAAGAATTATCGCCCATCACTCTCGGTTAATTACCTTTAACTATTAACGGATGTGTTTTGATTACAAGGATAGCAATTAGTTAACACTTTTGGTTCTCATAAATCTTTTAAAGCAAGATTTTGTGATGTTACAATGAGATATGATTATGATTACAAGCTTCTTTCATTCTAAAGAGCTGCAAAAAATTGTATTCAAGTCTCACTAGAGAACAGATAATCTTCGACACATCTTAAAAAAAGATGATAACAAGAGATAATTTTGTTTCAATCTTGTCAAGTACTCAGGCAACTTCATACGCGCCGAGAAATAATGAATAAGTTTCACACGAAAAAGTAAAGTTTGAACGAGTTTCTTTATCAAAAAAAATTACTGAAAGAAATTTATGAACAAAGCGTTGTATCTATCGAATAATTAAATAAAAAATAAATTTTTGGTTTCATTGCTGTTTATCATAATTTTGGTTTGCAACAAATGTGCGTTGTATTCATCATTAAATTAAAAATTTTGTATAGATAAATAATTAAGAATAAGAAAATCATCAGCGTCACACTCACATCTTGTCTAAATCTAAAGAATAATACAATCGAAGGATATTTTTACCGAACAGCTCAATAGAATTATAGTTTATAAAAAAACCGCTACCTTTCATTTCAACGTTATGAAGTCATAAAAATATATTACCTGTAAAATAACAACCAAAGTGGGATGGTGATGGACAAAAAATAGCACACTTTATGCAAAGATCATACCAAACCGACACCATGTTCCCTGAATAAGAAAAACTAGTTGAACCGGTTGGCAAAAATCATCAGTACAACGATTTATTGCTCTTTCGGTCTTTTTTACAAGACTGCGAAATTCTGCACAATAGATAGCTGCATGTAATTTACCAACTGCGTCTTTTTTTAAAACGAAACAAAAATAGACTTAATTACAACAAAGTTTTAACTGCACAGCATATAGTCGTGATTTCATTGAAAGACCAACTTATCGCATTAGATTGTTTCAAAAAAGTTAAATGTTCTGGTTCATGTTTTCCAGCAAAAGAGCCCTCCAGACGACGTGGTGACAGTGACGTCAGTGAGTCAAAATGAAACGTCTACAAGTTTTCCTTCCTACATGGATCCTAAACATGATCATATTCTTATTCTTAACTTTTCTTCCTTTTTAAAATCTCTTGTAAACATGCCTTATTTATTTACTTAAGAACCACAAAGACGGAAAGCGGCTTTTGTCAATATACATGCATGCATGAGCCGAGCAGAGATAAACGTATCAGTACTGAAATATGAAGATGAAAAGGAAAACTAACCATCCAGTAATCCCTTCCTCGAGGATTTCAAGTTATTTCTTTCCAGTTGAGTGTCGAGTCAGAACGCTTTGCAGAGAGCAGACTTGATATTTTTGGGTATCAACAATCAACCAATATTGTTTTCGCTTAAAATTAGGCAGCTAAATCATTACAGGATATTCTGGCTTATCGTCGCCTTTTAGCTATTCAAAAGCACACTTTTGACGGCAAGCTGTCGTCTGCATCCTTCATCTACCAGCACCCGCCCGCACCCACACAATTTCATCGTCTCTTAATGTATTATAGACTAGGCTTTGCACACCATAATTTTATCAGAATTTTGATTTCAAGCTCTTTCAGACCACTTAGCAAGCCGACGCCATTGATATAATAGCTTTCGGTTAATGTTAAAGATACAGAATATGGGCAGTTTGAGACACAGGCAAAATACAGCACCCAGACAGATTAAAACATTGATGCAAACAAAGAGCAAAAATAAAACACGTAAAAAGTATTATCAAGTTTCATGCTTTTATCCAACTTCATCACCAAATCTACATTACTTGCTAAAAAAAGTACAACAGCCCATCACTATGTGGGAGGGAGGAAGTGGGATGGTAAAAATATTGTGTTAATGTAATGTTAAAATTATGTGGGAGGGTGAAAGGTGTAATTAAATTTATTGCATAGAATAGATATAATATGCAAACTGGGAGTTGGTGCCAGAGAAAGGAAATATGGATCTCTTGAGAAACTTTGAAATGAAATGACCATAATATTTACAAAACAAGCAGTTATCGAAGTTGGGAGTTCCTGTCAAAGTTTTCAATGCATTGGCAAGCTGTTGCTCACCACAAGTCGCAAGTAATGACACTGACCAGCAAATAATTGCGAGAAACTTCAACTTTTACCCATCTCATTGATATGCCAATTGAAACTGTAATTAGGAAAAATAGCTCAGAAATGTGCAAATAGGATTTTTTAAGGTTTGTGACTGACTGGCACCTCTGGTTACCCGTCACACGGATAACATTTTTTGTGGCTTGTGGATATGTACATTGCAAGCTTCTTTTAATTGCAGGTTTAGGGAGAAAGACGCCCACAATATCAAAGGAAACATGATGATGACTGGTTCTACTTCTTGGGCTACTGTTCCTTGTTCTCACATTTTATATTTAATTGTTTAAATTGTGTCTGGACTATGAAAGCTTCAAAGAGCAACTCTGTCATTACAAAACTGCGAATTATGAATAATAAAAAACTGAATGCAGATTATCATGCAAATTTTCCACTTCGTGATAATGCATACCTGTACATTATTTTTATGCTAATAAAAAATACATATCCGCTTACACATCATAGATTTTTTAGAGAATGGTTCTAGGAACAAGAGTGTTACTACTTTTCTACTTTTGAGGCTGCATAGGATGATGAGCAAACGTGTAAAATGCAAACTAGAAAGATAATACACTTCTGCTTTCAAAATGCAAATTAATATTGCATAAAGTACCAATACATAAAATTCGGTGGCTAAAAAAGTCAGGTTTCATTATTCCAAGGAACTTGTTTATGCATGTGTATGTACATATTTTTTATGAATTAAAACTGCACAACCAATACGCGTGTCGCCAATAAGCCTCTAAGCAATCCAAAAACTGTAGTATCACTGTGTGACGTACTTTGGTTTAGTGGTAATTTCTTCCGGCACTGTCGTCGGAGTTAATTTTTTTATACAACTTAACTAGCTCACGTGCTAACTCTCACCACCCAGTCTTATCGAAATGGTAACTAATTTATTGATTTGATCTGAATCTGAATAGTGATATGTTTGTATGTGATCTATATGCATAAAGTATTTATGATGTTTTAATTTAACTTTATTTGGGCAATTTTAGAGCAAAAAAAGTGTCAGCACCACTCCCACCGACTCCAAATTATCGGGTCCTGGTCCAACTGTTAAAAATGAAGGAAAAAAGGTCGCCAAGAAAGTCACAATCGAAGTAAACTGTAAACAGTACAAAATGATTTTTCCCGCCGAGTTCAATCGTCTCAAGAAAAAGGTTACCAGAGGTAGGTCAACACGATCCAAATCAAAGACAAGTGATGTCAAGCCGTCCACTGCCGACAATTTTAAGATTCCTCTGGACAAACCAGAAAACTCATCTCCATCGCTGTTCAGCAAACATTTCAGTAGCACAGGCTTCAAACTTTCCAGGAAAAAGACTGAAGTCCTCGGATGCGTAAACAGTATCAGTGGTGGTGGTTCATCTTCCCCTGTTGGAACCACAAGAAATTCGACATCCACAAGTGATACTTTAAAGCGAGAGAAACGAAAGCGTTTTGTTGTAGAAGACAACAATGAAATTGCTGCAGAGAATATTCCGCTGGAATCCGCCTTTCCACCGTTGCAATTTGGGATTGTTAATAAAAACATCAGTCCAAAGAAAAGGAGAAAGTTGCAAACTTTGATTTCGCCCAAATCGCCAACAAAAATTTTCCCATTTATTTAGGCGTTCTTTAATAAAGTACACGAATGATTAACGAAAAAAATAAAACAAGATATTAGTGTTTTACTGTCTAATGTCTACATTGTCACAATTATATGTTTATTTCTTCGTATACATTTTAATGTATACGTATTGTAAGTACTAAGATAACCCAATGAACAACGGTTATACTTTATTTTACTAGCGTGGGGCTTATAAACCCTAACGGTATTCTCGAAAATGAATAATTTAAAGTCTAAAATTAATATGTATGCATGTATAATGAACGAATAAGTCGAGAATTATTATTTACAGTGTATTCAGCTAAATTAACTATTATATTTACTTAATTACAATTAACTATTTTTTTAAAACTAGTTGTAACAACCAATATCGTAATTTTAGCTCAGTTTAGTTTATAAATAACAATAAATGTGTGTATCAAGAAATCTTCGATCGCCATAAATTAATTCAATAAAAGTAATTAAAAATCAATTTCGAACAATTAAAATATGTAGCAAGTAGCATTCTCATTTTATTTTGCAGAGAATAATTCACTGCACCTTCACACTGACTTTAAATTAGATATTCTTTTTTTTTGCATTTTCAATCATTGCATCATATTAAACACGTTAAAAATAACATGCACACAAAAAGAGTAAATTGTACTTTATTTCCCATAAAATGATTTTAATTTGATCAATAAAATTTACTATTGAGGAAACATTTCTCCTTCACGTTTCACAACAACTGAAGGAAAATACTCATCATTAGATGATTCTTGCCAAGGAGCGGCTCCTTCTCCATCTGTTGAATTTCTCTTCCTTCTACCAGGCCCAGTTGGAGAGTTTGACGCAAGCTGACCCCACATCACCTTCGCTGTTCTCTGTCCTGTGTAGCTCCTTCCCGTCCCCAGATCTGGACCTGATGGATCACGTTTCTTTCTGTATTCCAAATTTCTATTCTTTTTTAATTTTTAAAAGTTGATAAAGCTGCTTAATTTTTGAGCAATTATAGGTGTATCAAGTTGCCCCACTTACAAATCTCTTTGTGGAACGAGCACCAGGATATTACCGTCAAGCTGCATTACTGCTTCTAAAACCTCGTCTAAAGGCTTATCTACTTGGGCGACTACCACTTGCTTGTCCATGCTTTAATTTTTAATCAAAACTGTTTCAAAAATTTCGAATATGAAAACTAGTTGTAAACAAGATATGAATTAGGAAAACAAAGCTACACACGTAGAGTTATCCTTACCTATATTTTGAAGGATCCGTTTGTACTGGGTATGAATAGAGTGGTGAATTGTACGCTATTTTAATGGTACCCATTAATAAAACAAAAGAAAAGTAAAAAGCGTGCACAAGAAAGTTCCCAGACATGATTTTAGTTATTTTTTGCTTTTCTTTCTTTTCTTTGCTCTACTGTTAATGTTGCTCGAAAGAGAAAGAACTAATTTTACCTTAAAGTTTACCTTATTTATATAAAGAGCAAAAATAATGGACCCCGTCACAGGTGAAAATGAATACGAATGTGAGTTGCGTCAGTGAATGATCCAATTTATATTTAAGGGATATTTTATATGCATATTAATAATTGCTGTTACGGATAGAATTTTGGAAATTAAATCACGAAGCAAAATTATTTTTTCTTGTACATCAATCTTAAGAAACGATTGTAAAAAACATTTTCGCTGGGAAAGGCTTATATGCGTCTAATTAATCGGCTTACTTGAAATCCCTCATGACTATCACACGACTAGCTTGGAAGGAATCTTAATAACTCATTAATTTCTGCAAGGCTTGCTTTAAATCTATGCGAAAATGAAACTCACAAAATTTGAAGAGAAAGTAGTTCATTCGCTCAAGCTAATCAAGCTGAGAAATTTAGTACACATATAGATCAAAACCGATGGTTAAGTGGGTATGTAAACTTTTTATTGCAACATATTCCATACTCCATCATCATCTACTTTGTTTCAAGACAAGTAATAATACAAGTTTCCATCATCATCAAAATAAACGGCCATGTTATATCTTTAATTCTTTTTAGTATAAAGCATACATACAATTTTTGGTTGCGATTAAACTGCACAACAGGTACATCATTAATTGCTCTACAGCTTACTTCAATATATACTTTCACTCAATTAATTCATCGATACGAAATACCCATTTCTCCGTACATAAGGCTAATACTTGTACAAACACTCATGGACTGCCAAATTTTAATTTAAGCACTTCGATTGACTCCCTTAATTTCTGTCAAGTAATTTTGACGAGCCTCCATTTCATCAGCAGGCCTGTCGTAAGCCGTCCAAACGGGCTCTCCAACAAAAAGTCTTTTCGCTTTGATGAATTTACTAGGATCCAATACCAATCGATGATAAATTCCCGCTGGAAGTACAATCAAATCTCCTTTCACCACCTCAATCCGAATCCATTCATCAGTCAAGCCATCCCGAACGTCAAAGAATCCTCTACCATCCAAAATGAAACGAATTTCCTCGTCAGTGTGCAAATGTTCATTGGCAAATTTCTTCACCTGATTAAAAAGAAAAGAATTTTTATCGCATCAGCATAAAAGATAAAATATTCATGCAAGATGACAAGAACTGATGTATTTGAATGCACCTACCATCATATCAAAGTTCGGAAGCTTATCAGAAGAAACTTCAATCTCATCTTCGTACGTGTATCCCCTTTCTTTGCTAATCTGTGCCAAACTTCCATCATTCTTGTAATTATCCGCGTCAAGCTAGACAAATAACACATTGCTAATAAATTCCTTATCCTTCCAAATAAGTTCCACAAATTAGCCATCACTTTTGCATATTTATTATGTTTACCTTCCAATAAATTACTCCCGTCGTTTTCCTCACAGTTTCCAAATCCAACTCTTCTTGAACAGCATCTTTACTCTCCCACTTGTTCTCATCCAGTTCGGATTCACGGATCTTCCAAGCTCGTACCATTTTTTTAACCACAAGCAGATCAACTTCAATCACCCAAGTCGTAACTCACCAAATGTTTTGAAAATAGATGAAGTGTGAAAGTAAACAGGATATAGTCGAAATGAGGATTTCCTACTTGAGTAATTATATTGGTAAAATCTATATACTAGTAAAGTAAGTGTACCCAAGAGATTCTTTTGTTTATAAGTTATTGAGATATGGTTCCAGTTGTGTGCAGTTTTTTTGTAAATGAGATAATAAGAATGCATGTGACCTTCAAGTAGTATGTATTCATTCAGCATTCAGTTGTGCTAAATATGTTAATGACTAGTTCGAGAACACACTGTACGAGAGAGCATAAGAGAGAATTCATTTCAACATATTTTACAAGGGTTGACTTGACTTTTGGATGTTGTATATTGACGTGCTTCATACAAATATCTACTTTTATCTAACCCTTCCATACATATCAATCCACCTTGTCACCTTTTCTTGTACAACAAACACACATGCACAATGCATAGATATAGATATGCATATATACTTCCTCACGGACATACTATTTAGTGAGCTGAATAAAAATGAAGATTCCAAAATTCCGAATTTCACTACGTACACGGATGACGGATTATGTAATACAGTTATGTGTACTGTAGGAAAAGAATCCACACACAGGTAATCTTCATTGCAAAAAGTATTATGCCACATTCGCTTGATAATTTTGTGCAGAAGATTATTTTTTTGTTTTCTTTAACCCTTTACTGTGCTATAATTTCCCAAGTGAACCAGCAAACTCATTATCGTGCTGTGATTAAGAGAACAATCTACAAAAAAGGACCTAACAAACACATGTGCATAGCGTGTAATTGATATATTATGATCTGATCCTCTTGTGTCTTGCTGTATTTGCCTTCTGCTGAAGTTAGAGCCAAGTCAAGATCTTAAAAATTGCGTCGCGTCACACACGTGCTTACTTGAACTGTGCGTATTCCCATCCCAATTCCAGTGATTTACTGTATGCTGCGTAGATATGATTTTTAAGCCATAGGAAATTTAATCAACATGAAAGTTAATGAAAATGAAACACTGCCCACACAACTTCTTGTGTGTGACGTGATGACAGTAGAAAAATATTCCCTCTTAATCATTACAAGATTTATTCCCACTTATTATTAAAACCTTTCCCGATTCCAAATCAAACTGACATTTTATATTGACATCGATACACGTATACGCATGTACTGTACCTGATACAGACAGAAAACAGACAAGATAACATTTTCAACTGCAAACGCATTCCAATTTCCTTGTAAGAAGCTCGTCAGGGATTTCATTGGAAAGATAAGATGATCAAATTGACACAATCATTCTAGTTTTCTACACACAATTATCTATCAAGTATCTACACAGTATTTTATCATAAACGCATAAAGTTTCTTTGGTGTACATATTTTTTGATAACTTGATACATGATGATGGGTAATTATTGAAAACATTTTCGTTCGGTATATAAATAAATAGTATAACACCTAGCTATCCCCTAACCTATAAAATATGTAATCAGTTTTTTGACAATGAGTAAAAGTTTTTAAAAACTTGTTCTGCAGGTACTTATTTCCTTATACTGGCTATAAAATATCAACAAGTAATGAAAAAATAACTTCTACAACATTCTAAACCTATTTTTTACATTTAAATATGTGATTCCAATGTCGAAAGGAGGAACGATATAGTTAAACATACAGTATTACATTTTATATATAACCATTTTTTACCTTTTTATTTTCATATAGAGATTTAATACTGTTATTACAGTGCACCTTTATTCCATAGAACTCTGATGGATTTACAAATAGTTCTCCAGAAGCTTATTACATAAACTGTAGGAATGCTTATCTTAACGATAATTTAAACATAATTGACCAACCCAAAAAGATTATAAATTTTTCCACTAATTCGCGTATAGAGAGATCAAAAAAACCTAATAACGAACCGTACGAAACGAATATAAAATAAGTAACATCACAATATAATAGCTATAAAATACTACAATTAACAAGATTCTTGTAAAATTAAACAGATCTTTTGATAGTTGCACTAAAATTTAAAATACAGAGCATAGACCTTTTACATGTGGGTTTTAACAATACATGCTGAATTGAATAATATATGTGAATTCATGATGATGATTAAAAATTAGAGGTACAGTCACTTTGACTTCATGTATCCATTTGTACTTGCAAATCCATTTGTTGACTGAGAGTATACAATATCATGCTTATCTCCAATCCAGCGAAACCGGTGGTCTAAACTCTGAACTAAAACCTTTTCCGCAAGTAACCCAGTAATTAGCCAGAAAGGTGCATACTCTAAAGTTATCAAGCCTCCGATATTGTAAGTGAAATCTTTGTAGTTCCATGGGCAAGCCGAAAATATGCTGAGCAAGGTTCCACTAGTGTATTCCCAAAGGTAAATGACTAAAACATACAAAATCGCCCGAATATATATAGGAACGTGATGAGTCCGTAGTTTTCTGCTGAGTATCTCCAGAGCTAGTCCGCAAGTTCCATAAATTGGTAGAGACCAAATGCTGGAAACGCCTGTGAAAGCATAAAGAAATGTATAATGTAGGCTTGTTTGATAGCATAGCATTCTTTGCTAATTGGATTTACGGGAATTATTTGAACTCTGTCTACCTTGCAAACGCCAATCTCCTGACACCACAAAATCCCAAACTGCCGTAAACGTTACCTCGAGCAAATAACCATGAAGTCCATAGATATATAATTTCAAGAGAAGTGGAAAATAATGAGGATTGTCCATGTTTGCCATTGGAATACGATAAGCGTCCCAAAGTTAAGAATGGATTGGCTAAGGAATCGACAACAGAGTGACCCTGTCTCGTTAAACCTGTACATATATTAAGAAATTCCACATCTTAAGATATAAATCTCCGTTTTTCTATGAAAATTAAGGAGGATAAACCCTTCGGGTTGCGACAGCATATTAGCCGTCGCCAAACGCGGTTTATCGCACGTGTATTTTCCCTATACCACCTCAATGTATTTGGGGTATACTGTCGCAGGAAAAAGTAATGATTC
>JAQFXM010000330.1:0-55334 GCA_034693345.1 Entomobrya multifasciata
GTAGCCGGGCAATTAAAGGGGCTAGACAGGTTTTACATGGCCAACAGGGACAAATAGAGACAGCCAGCAGGGACAAATAGGGGCAGCCAGCAGGGACAAACAGGGTCAGCAGGGATATTTTGCAAGAATTTTCAATAATTGTTGTCAGCAGCGACATTTGGGCTCGAGGTGGCTCAGCATGGCCAGCAAGGACATTTTAGGTCAGCAGGGACAAAACACCAAAAGAAAAATTCAAAACAAAACTTGCTCAGCATGGCGAGCAGGGACATCTCGATTTCGCGTAGCCGGGCAATTTGTAAAAGTTCGAACGTACGAGGCTTTTTATGTGTTAAAATTACTTTAATTTATAGTTAAGAAATATTAAGATAAAAAAGGGCTCGGACTCAAATTTTGAAACAAATTGAGCCGTAACATGAACAAAGAAAAATGAAAAAAATAATTCAAAAATAAACCTTTGTTTACAAAACATCATCATAAAATTTATGATTACACGTTTTAGTTAAATTAAATTGTAGACGGTTTAAGTTAGATACTCGATGAAGACTTTTTACAATAAAGAAAACATTTGTTACATTTGAAACTGAACGCCAGATTCAAATTCTTCGACTTAAATTACCTCCTTGTGCGTAATTTCATTAATCTAACTGCTCGTTTTTACGATTCGGGGTTGACTCCATCCAAAAGGGTGGGTCTAAGTCAATTTTGGTACCCCATGTTAAAGCTTGGTACCATAGAATCTCAATGCAAAAACAGAATTGTCAAAATCCTAGCCGTTTAAAAGTTAAGGAGAGGGCCCTTAAGAATGAAGGAACCCCTTGATACATGTAAATCGTGAGCTGGGCACCATAGGACCTCATTGTCGAAAACAGAACTTCAAAATTCCTAAAGGTTTAGGAGTTAGAGGGAGGGTCCTTAAGGGCCCCCTCTCAATATTTCATTTGTAACCTGTGGACTCAAGGACCTCATTGCAAAAACCAGAATTGCTAAATTCGTTACCGTTTAGGAGTTATAACTAATTTTCTCTTAAGGGTACCCTTAAGGGCCCCCTCTCAATATTTCATTTGTAACCTGTGGACTCAAGGACCTCATTGCAAAAAACATAATTGCAAAATTCGTTACCGTTTAGGAGTTATAGCTAAAGGGCCCTTGACCCTGACCCCAAGGTCACAATTTTTTACCCTAGAATCGAGGTCAGACCTATAGGGCTCGATTCCAAAAAAACAGAATTCAAAAATTCCCAGCCGTTTCCGAGTTATCGCGGCGACGGACGGACGGACGGACGGGATACAGTCAACCACACCAAAACCAATAGATACTCTCATCGAGTATCTAATAAATCCGTACTTTTGGATATTTATGGTAATATTGGAGCAAGGTGATGTCTTACAGACTCAGCTTAATAAAATCAATACGTTCGTTATAATATCCTGGGTATACGCCGCTTTAGTGATTCGTAATGCGTATACCTCCAATTTGTTGACCTACATGACCATAAAACCGCTTCCGTCCGACATGCCTAACACCTTGGAAGAAACATTAGATAGTAAAACCGTTGTAACATTTGCAAATGACTTTGTCTCAAACAAACTTCAGCAAACTCAGCGTGATTTAAAGTTGATTTATGAATTCGTAAAATCATTTATCAACGGTTTTACCCGATGATGACCAAAGTGGATTGGCAATTCTGTGACAAATTAATGTTACTAGTTGGACAAGTTTGGATGTAAGGTCTCAACTGTGTAAATAACGGATTAAATAATATAAATATTGAGATCATCAAATTAAAATTCTAGCCGATGATGATACATTACTTGGCTTATGTAATCTTTTGAAAGTTTTTGGACCGTTTTATTGCATTAAAGAAAGTCAGTAGTTGCAATGAAACTAATATCTTTAATTCCCATGTTTTATTTGTTTGAAAAAACTGTAGTTATTATTTTAAAATTCAATCAGCTGTATAGAATAACTTACATTGTATATTAAAACAATAGGAAGCTTTCCAAATGAAAATCAACTTTTAATGAGAGTTTATTTTATTAAGCTAGAACTTTTTTAGCTTCCTTCCTTCTTAACTTTTTTTTTACTGAATTTATCACTCTAAAGATGGTATGTTCAATTAAAAAATAATTCATTTCATTATAAAGAATTTGAAACATTAGCATCTTCAAAACTCAATCCCTAAAATGTTTTGCTTTCTTAACAGATCGCCACGAGATGACCCACAAATCCACGTAGTATGGTTTTTGACTTATTTTTGTCAGGTAATGGCAGAATTGGATTTTTTACATTACATGCTTTGTCGCAAAAAAGCAATGATGTATTCTAAGGTAAATTTTGGTATGGTCTCGTTAACTCACTTTTCCACTTTACACCTTATTAAAAGCTATTCCAACGAAGTTAGCTCTGTCAGCGGGACTGATGACAACATAACCGGTTATGACCGTAAGTATTACAAATCACGTTTTCAAGGCTGGTACACTTGACTTGCTATTTATTTAGTCCCGTCCATGAAAATTGAATACAGATTGATCCAAATTTGAATACAAACCAAGAAAATCTTCTTCAAAATTGGTAAAATACAGTGTATTGCAAATGTGTCACACTAAACCAATCTTGTAAACCAAACATATCTGCTTTTTTCTTTATCAACGAAGGTAATCGTAAATAAAATAATGAATATGTAGAATTTTCTGAGAGGTCAACTAATGAGGATTCGTTATTTTGTGAACACTGTCTGTAAACTTATTGGTAACCGAATCATCGAAGTGCATCATTTCATATGTGCAGTGCAGTGATTTAGTGTTTCGATTAGGTCACCATATTTTGTCAAGTTTGGCAACGTCATAAATAAGTTTGCTTTCGTCGAAATTTAGTTCTGCAAATGAAATGTTAAATTATTATGGCTGCATATTTACATATTCATACAACGTTTTGTAAACAAAACAACCAAAATTTCAAATCAATATATATTTTTTTAATTCATTAGCACTTGACTTCATTTAGCTATTTTTTTCGATACTTAAAAATTCAAAATTTAACCTCAGGCACATTAGTCATCATAAGATTCATGTATTCATTTTTAAAGTAGGTAGACACCAAACTTGTAAGCATTTTAATGTACTTGTAAACCAAGCATAGTTAACTTTATTGATGGAAAAACTAGTCAATTTCATGACATAACTTTTTTCCAAAGTATTAATTTTTACGTTCATAACAAGAAACAAAATGTGGACTGGTTTCAGTGTGAAATATTTTCCATTTTATATAACCAAGTTAACAAATATGCCGAAATAAGATAAACGTTTTCGCAGAAAATAATGGACTTGCTGGAATATAAGAAAAAGCATTGTTCTTAAGTTTGTAACGAGACATTGAAAACAAACAAGAAGTTTCCAGGAAATAATTTAATTTACAGTTTATGTATTTTACTTAACTGATGTACTAATGAACGATATTTTTATTGTTTTTTATAACTGGTTATACTACAACAGCAAATTTATAACATTTTGGCTAACTTGCATTGAGTTAGAGCTTGTCAGTACTAAATAACTTGTATGTTTTTTTTCCTACTCTTCATGTCACTTGACTGTTCTGCCATCTATTAACATTTTATTTTGCACTGTATTTATACCGTAAATAATTTTTCTTACAAAAATAACCACTTTGATTACTTATTACAGAAGAAAAAATTGAATCCGAAAGTAAAAGTTTTGTTACATGCCAAAAGTTTATATGAAGTTATGAAGGATATAAGTTGAGTACAGTTGGAATTCATTCCGCTATATTTTACACGTATATTGTACACTAATTTCTGGTTCTAAAAATTAATGAAAAAACGAAGGTAAACTTTAGCTTTGGAGAATTAGCCGACTTAAAACTTGTACAAACAATCACAATTCAAATTGTGCTGACATTTTTTGTAAATCAGTTCAAGTTTCAGTTAACCAAATGGCAAAAAACTAAAGCCTGAACTTATTACATTGAATGCATAACTCTAAATTAAAGTTTTTCACCAACAAGTAGCATTAAGTGCATGATGTAAAGTTCACAATCTTAACTTTATGAAACCATTTGGGTCAGTTGACTTGTTGTTTTACGAAACTTGTTTTTCTTTCATTTATCTTGTGTTGACCTTTAACTCTCACGGCAGAAATGAGACCAAGTGTATAAGTTAAATTTCTTCACATAAATTTGCGTATATTTTAGTAAAACTGGCTTTTCAGGTAGCCGTTTTATGAGATGCTTTGCAGTTACAAATAATATATATAACGATATATTCATTCCGATGTCAATAAACGCAACGCTGGTTCACATAAACCCTGGCCAATATGAATAATTTTTCATTCGGCTTTGTAAAAAATTAAAAGCCATAGGTTTAGATAATATTACATCACATATGTAAAAATAGAAACTTGCTTTCGCATTAGAAGTTTAAGCTTAAATTATTCACATATTGCGAAACGTATGACAGATTTTTGTGTAAATGTTTTTTACAAAAAGGGTTTTATTAAACATTTATTTCGTGATTCGTTAATAAATAGTGTCAGTCTTTATTTGAACTTCAGCACGCACGTAAAAGGGAACGGAGAATAATAAAATTTTGGACAGCTAGATATCTGTATTTTTCACATTTTTTAGGATTAATTCTTCAGGGAAAGCATAATAAGTACATTATGCTACAGTATTTGAATACAGCTTTCTGTAATATTTTGGTGATTGTGATGCAAAATTTAGTGGCCATGGTTGTGAGCAATTGGGGGACTCTAGTGGAGTCTTGCTTGCATACACCGGTAAGTTTCCATTCGACAAAATTTAATATATTTTCGTAAAACGTTTTTGCAATGACAGTAGTAAATATTTTATAAATTAAATAAATTTTATTTTTAAGGATGTTGCTACACTTTACCGGCAGTGCGAAGAAAATAGTGTTTTGCTTACGTCTGGTAGATGCAGATTCATGAAAGCAGTGTTAGCAAACGATAGTGACTACGAATATTGAACTAAAACGTGCGTATTCCAAGTACAAATTTCGCCCTTGAAACAGTATCCATTTTAATTTAAATCATAAAATGTAACGCAGAACACAAATAGATATGCACACATGAAATATATATTTATGTTTAGGTTTTCCGATTTTAAGCAGAAACTTGATTCATACATATAGAAAGGGAAAAATTAACAGTGTAAAATATGATTGAGTCAAATAACTTTTAAGCAAATGGTTATTTATTTGTACACTTTGCCAACCATTCAAGAAAAAATTATTTTGAAGTTCTAAAACATCATTAGCTCACATTTTAAAAACTATAAATAAACTTGATTTTACTGAATAAATAAAGACCTTTTTGTTTTCCAATTGAGTATTTCATTTTCCATATCATGTTTTCATTCGCCGAAACTCAAGTCTTTATAAAGTGTAGTTTATCAAAATGTCTTAAATAAACCATTGTCTAATGCCTCATTTAAAGCTTGATTTGTCCCTTTAAAATGGCAGTTGGGGTTGACCGCTGATTTCTTGTCGTAGTACTTGGTTCAATATTTTATGTTGGAGTTCATTCCATGTATTTACTTATTCTGCATATTTGATGCCTTGTAAAACTTGCCATGTGATTTTTATTAATTACTTTCAATTCTATTTCTTTTTTGTGCTTTTTATTTTAATAATTTGACAATAACTACCTAAGTAGCAAAATAACATATGGCCTGATCCGTTAGACGTGATTTAAGTGACTTCTGTAAGTAAGAAGTAATGTAATCGCATATAGTAAGCTCTGTTGACCGACTCGTCTCAAATATAAATTATTTTAACATCATCACGATGGTATAATAACCAAACGAGTAAAAATATCCAAACGAGCGAGCAAGTATGTTTTGTTTCCACTTGATAATATAATATAGACAATATGGTAAAGTAATAGGAAAAATTAATTCCCGATGATTATGAACGAGAAATTAGTTTTAGTTAACCTGTAGAAATGTATTTGAGTCATATGGTCACTGCAGTTAACAGTAATTTGTGACAAAATTCACAAATGTTAATAATTTCACATAACATTATTATTTCTTATTTTGCATGTTGCAAAAGCTTAAGTTAAAAACTATTGTAAAGGCTTGGTGAGCATTTTCTTAACAGTTTGCTTACTGGATCGTATAAATTTTAACCAAGACTTCCTGTGTATCGGGAATTCGTAGTCAAGTCACTATTGCACTTGATACCTAAATTATTACCAATTAATGTACACTATAAATATGTGAATTTTTGCCAATGAATGTTTTTTATTGTAATCGTAAGATATCATCGATATATAATCAACACATATTTTGAAACTGATGTTTTCAGGTTTATCGATTCTTAAAAGATTCTAAGTGTTCAGTACAAACTACAATTTGCAATAAATAGTATGCTACTGCGGTTTAATTAAAAAATATCCTGTAAAATTTCACAAGATTCCTTTCATACTTCATTTTATTTTCAATTTCCGATCAACACACTTGGAAATAATACATTTAAGTTTACTCATATTTTATAATTCGTCAGTAGTATAGTCATCATCAGTAGGAACAGCTTGATGTAGTGGTTTGCATTTTCCAGAACTTTTTTCTATAAAGCCTCCTGGGCATGGTTTTTGGCGTGAAGGGACAGCCTAAACAAAAATTTAAATACCTTATTTTTAAATCTTTTATTTATTTACATGCATGTGGTAATATTAATATTTCATAAAATGTACATAAATCTAACCGTATCCCCTCCTCCATCTACCACATCGTCGGAATAAAAGTAGTCTGTACTGTTTTCCTCTATATATATGCACCTTCCAGACTTTAAATAATATCCATGTTGGCAAACTTCATCAGATTTCTAACAAGTCATAATAAAAACCAGTAATTTATGAATAAATTGTTTAAATTTATACTCTTTACAATGTATGCTCTGTTATGTTACCTTGAATGAAAATTTGCTCTTGAGGACCTCCAAAATCCAATTTCTTGCTAAGGTAAATCTTTTTGAAATACCCATTTCCCCTTTTAACTTCAAAGATTCTCCATTAGCTTCAGAATCTGGTATGCCGAATAGCACAAACACAACAATAAAAATTAATTTCATGCTTAAAAATATAATAAATGTATTTTTACAGGGCAACAAGTGAAATTTAATTATGCTGCCAGTAAACGCAATGCAAGTGGTAATAAATGAATGTAAAATGCAAAAAATCATTAGAACGACAAGTTTCAATAAATAGAATGCATATTTTGATTTATTTTATGCTAAAGTAGTATTCCGACATTTGTGGTCAACTTGTGGTTACGTTAAAAAATTCTTCGTACTGAAAATTTGACAAACTTGACTGATGAAGACACATAACCTTCTGTGCTAAATACTTCTTATCTGGATGATTTTGAATTGTTCACATTTTAAATTAGGTTTTCAGCTTCCCGTGGTAAAATGGTATGCAAAACCTCTTTATTTATGTTTTCCGGTTTCTTGTGAACTCAGACTGCACAAAAGCCGCAAAAATATGAATAATTCTTTCAATTATTATAAAATTACAATCGGTTTATAAATCCATTCTGCATATTGTTAATGTTATGCCTTGTATCCTTGTAGCATAAAGAATTCTTAGTTATTATGCCGAATCGTACCAAAATATAAATTAAATGTCCTAATTGCGGTTTATAATTAGTTTCTTATGTGCAATTACTCCTAACTGAAATTGCAATTTTCAGCAATTAGAACTAAGCGAAAACAAATAACAAATACTACCTGAGATGGTATTACACTACTGGAGAACTAACAGTAAATAGTAAAACCGGTAAATATTTTAAAGGAATAACAAACAAGTGGGTATGAGTGTAGAAATTTCCTCATCAGTTATTTTCCTTTTAAGTATACTCGTTTGAACTTTATTAAGCACTGTAAATTTCCAGATTTTTAGGTTGGTTGGAAACACAAAAATGTTTGAAGTTGTAAAAAACATTCGTTGTAGTTTGGTTTCCATTCAAATTTGCTATCATTTTTTTGGTCTTACTTTGGTTCTTGTGAGTTGCTACTATTACGAACTTATAAATTTATCCTTGCTTACCAGCCTTATTAGCTTACCAAATTTATAATGTTTGGTGCCCTTGTTCTAAAATTTCACACGTGATAATGCTAAGTTACGCAAAGCTACAAATTTACGTCATCAAATAAATCATGTAAACATGAGGTAAATAAGTGCCAGAAGTAATATAAAATGTAAAAAGAAAACCGGCTGCGCCGGCGAAGGATCAGTTAGTCAGTTGACCAATTGGAATTGATCACTTTAACGTCATCATATAAAAATATTAAACATTTGTCATTTAAAAAAAACACTTTTTAAAATGAGGCATATTTCAAAAACTATTGAGTTTTAGAATATGGTCTCTTGACAAAGTTTGATCCCCGTTTTAAAATGTATCGATTGGTGCAATAAAAAAATTCGCCTATTTAAAATACATGTAACCGTTAATTGGCCGTTACTCAAAAACGGTTGCACCGATTTGGTCCAAAATCAATAGGCTTCGTCCCATTGGCCATCTGAATGTGTATACCAAGTTTCATCTTAATCGGTTGACTCGTTTGGAAGATATCGTGGATACGGCCAGACGGCCAGACAGACTTTTCATCCCCTTATCATCAAGTATTCTCATAAAGTACCATTCTGACACTTAATAAATTATGGAGTTTAGGTTACGTCTGATCTTTATAAACATTTTTAACACACTTACTGAATGAGTAAACAAAGTAAAGTATCTTCGCATTTCAACAAGAAACAATACTTATTGTCAAATACAATCAAAACTCCGTAAATTGTCTAGTAGTGCTGTTTTACTAAATATTTTGATACTATTTGCTAAATAAAAAATTAAGCAAATAATGATGGAAACAAAATGAATTCCCAAATTTTCATTATATATAATGCTTGCAGTCGGTTTTTATTGTAAATGAACAAATGAATTCAGTTTCCAAAAAAATTTGAAAATTATCCAGTATTACTTTCGCACTTATTTTATATCCGAAATCAAGTCCACAAATTTTCTACTTAAAAATTCTACTTATTCCGAATCCTGGCCACCCAAAAACCTTCCGTTGATCGGTATAGCTGTTGTTTTCCTCTTTCCCTTCTTTCCTTTCTTCTTTCCCTTTTTACCCTTCTTGCCCTTCTTTCCCTTAGCAGCCTTTTTCTTTGGCTTTTCCTCTGACTCATCATCATCATCCCTACTCTTTTTACCTTTCTTCTTTCCTTTCTTAACATCCTTTTTGCCCTTCTTAGATTTTGTGGCCTTTCCTTTCTTCTTCTTTTTCTTAGGCTTCTTCTTCTTCTTTTTGGACTTTTTGTCACCCTTCGGTATTTCCTCTGGTGGTTCAGCTCCATCGTCAGGAGCTAAAGTTGCCGCCTCATCACCTCCACCAGGATACGGCGTTACCTCCTCAGAAGATGAAGATGACGATGAACCTTTCTAAAAGTTTTATTTGATGTTTAATTTTTGATTTCGCAAAAGTAAATATTTATTTCGATGAATAAACATTGAACAACACCTTTTTCTTATCGTCCTTTTTCATATATCGTCCCATCATTTTCGATCCGTCTTTCTTTTCTTCTTCTTCCTCCTCAGTTGAAGAAGAAGAAAGTTGTTTCTCTTCGGACTCGGACGTCGAGCTGTCATCTTCGCTATCGTCTTTAGGCTGAAATTAATTAGAGACGAATATCTGTAAACTAAATTACTATACAAAATTTCAAAGTTTTTCTTACTCACTCGAAATGCCCTTCCTTTTTGCCAACCCTTTTTGTCGTCCTTCTTTTTGCATTCTACTCCATATTGTTGCAATATGACCCCAAGGACTATAATTAGCAGGAAACTTTTCGCGATAAACGATGACTGCAATTGAGTTCCCATTTTCAGTTTATTGGTAGGCACAGTTGCCTAACTTGAATTTATTTTATTGTATTCACTACACAGTATTTTAAACCTAACATTACTGTAAAATAAATAAATGAGTTAAATGTTGAATGACAAGTATTAAAAGAGTTTATCTAATTGTGACGTTTCAGTACAGGACGCAGAATACGATTATGGGGTTTTCAGCTCAGCCGACACAAAGGAAAGACGCATGAAGTTTCACAATGGGATTTTGACGTTATTAATGAATAATTCATAAAAGGTGTAATTTAAGATTTTATTGATCATTGTAACAATATTGCATCCTGGCTGATGAAAATTCATTAATGAAATATCAACATGCATATTTTTGGGTTGACGTAAAACTCATTTTTTATATATATTTTAAATGAATGAGATTGGGATTCAACCGCTTTATCAGGCAATTTATTTAAACTAACGTTCATTGTTAATGACCAATTCTAAACTTGCCACATTTAAATCAAACGTTAAAATATTGTACACATGAATAGTGAGAAATATCAATGAACTTTGACATTTGACTAATGCATACACGGCGGATAGAAAATTATGGAAAATGAAATATTTTAATGGATTTAAATTGATATTGCACTTAATAATTGAAATAATTCTAATTGAGTTTTGACGGTGAAGAAGCTGCGCTAGTTTTGAATTTTTGAATAGTTTTCCCTGCACCAAATAAAAAATGACGTTGTCTAATTTCTTCAAACAATTTTTTAATGTATTCACTACACCCAATTGCCTTTAAAAGTAAAACATAGTAACCAACTCAAGTCGACTGTTTAAGTTTTTATCACGATTGCATTTAAAATACATAATATATGGCTTTAATGAACTGTTGTTTTCAATAGCCAAAATATATAATTTAAGGTCACTTTTCAACATTTGCTACCCGATTTTATATTTTAAGCTTGTTTAGCCCTAATTGCAAATGGAGACTAAATTAATAATTAAGTTTGCTAATAATTATTAAGTTAATTAATGTCAAAATGAGTTTTGTGTCTATCAGCTTATTTTCTTAGCTTCTATGAAAACCCGTGAAGTATTTTCTGTTGATTCTAACGGTTTTATTTAGATTCTTTCAATCTTCTAAGAATTCATATTTCAACTTCAAAATTAATTATAATTTTAGATTGCCTTTTTGATTTTTGACTGACTGAAATTAAACACTGACTGACTGTAATATAAAGAATGCAAGCAATTATGGTCAGTCAATATTATCCATTAGAAAGCATTTTGAACGAGCTTATTTTATTTTTTAGTTGGACCACCATGGCTTCTTTATTTGTTGGTTTTAGAATTCGGCGCATTAATTACAATGGAATTGGTGTCTAAGGGGTTGATGTGGTGTTATAAGGACTTGATTTCGTTCATGCGCTTCTAGTAGGTGCAGCAGCTGGTTTTACAGTTGCACTTGACTTTATAAACATTGTGTGTTTTTTAGTCAAAATAGTTTTTGAGGGACGCTTAATTGTTGTTTGTGCAATTGTTTGGTTAGTACTCACAGATGATTTGGTAGTCGTAGTTAGTTGGCTTGCTTGGTCAGCGTTAGTTGTTATCTCTGTGATCTCAGTATTGGGGTTTGTAGTTGCGGTTGACATTATTGTGGATGTGTGTTTTTTTGTTAGTTGGTTGGTGTACGATGTTTTAAGGGAAAGGGCTGATGCTGTTGTTGTCTGTATATTAATGATGGATGATGTAGTAATTATTGAAGATTTTGCGGTCGTTGTAGATTCTGAATTCGATGGTATAGTAAAGGTGGAAGTTAGCTTTTTACTCAGACTGGAAGTTGACGTCAGAATTGTATTGTTCGGGGACGTTGTGTTTATGTTGGTGGCAATTGGTCTTTTATTGAGCGGGTCGGGTTTTGTATTTGAAGTGTCCGTGGTTTTTTTAGTTTCAGTATTTGTTGAAGTTGATGTTTTGGTAACAGTTAAATTTGCTACCTTTGTATTCTTTTTATTCAATGTGGTTTCTACGGGTTTGTTCAGGTTAGGTTTAGGTGGGATTGTTGTTTTTGATGCAACAGGTAAATCGAAAATTTTGGTTGGTTTAGCACTCGTAGTAGCTGGTGTTGTAATGGTCCTTTTATTTTTCTCAAAAGGTTTTGTAGATTTAGTGGTTGCCTCAATAGCAAATTTGGCAGGTGTTGTCGTTGCTTTAGCTTCTGAAGTCGAAGAACTTGCCACTGTATTTGATGTTGAATTTATCATTTGTGTGTTCATTTGAGCCATATTGGTTAGTGAGGGTGCTTTAACCGTGGAATTTAGTTGAGTTGTTGTCATATTTTTTGTGATTTCTGGTGATTTGCTAGTGCTTATATCTGATTTGCTATAAATACCTTGTGGTTCTGTGGATGTAGTAGTACGTTTTGTACTCGTATTTGATGTTGTGGTTTGAGATTTAGTCAAAGTGTTTGATGCGATATTAGATACGGGCGGGTTTTCTGGGGTAAGCTTAGAAATTTGAGAGGTCGTAGTTAGTAAAGTGTTTTTCTTGCGATCAGAAGATGATTTGGTAGTAGATTTATTAGTAGGCATCATTGTTGCTGTGTGTTTTTCGTTCAAGGTGGTTGTTGAAAGATCTTGGTCTTCGTGCTTAAAAGTTGGTTTAGTCTGTTTAGTGACCGTAGATTTAGTAGCAACGTTTAAACCATATTTTGTCGTAGTTGGTTGGCTACTGAAAATAGTAGCATATTTAGTCGTTGTTGGATTTATGCTCGTAGTAGTGTATTTTGTCGTAGAGGGTTGTCTGTACAATTCAGTAAATGTGGTCTTAGTGCGTTTTGTGGTCGTAAGAATAGGATTTTTGGTCGTAAGGATGGGCTTTTTGGTCGTAGAGGTAGGCTTTGTGGTCGTAGAGGTAGTATTTGTAGTAGTAGGGATAGGCTTTGTGGCCGCAGAGGTTGGCTTTGTGGTCGCAGAGGTAGGCTTTGTGGTCGTAGAGTAAGGCTTTTTGGTCGTAGATGTAGGCTTTGTGGTCGTAGGGACAGGCTTTGTGGTCGTAGATGTAGGCTTTGTGGTGGTAAATGTTGGCTTTGCGGTCGCTGGGGTAGGTTTTGTGGTCGCACGGGTAAGCTTTGTGGTTGCACTGGTAGCCTTTGTGGTCGCACGGGTAGCCTTTGTGGTCGCACGGGTAGGCTGTGTGGTCGTAGAGTGAGGCTTTGTGGTCGTAGATTGAGGCTTTGTGGTCGTAGAGTGAGGCTTTGTGGTCGTATAGTGAGGCTTTGTGGTCGCAGAGTGAGGTTTTGTGGTCGTAGGAATAGGTTTTGTGGTCGCAGAAATAGTGTGTGTTGTCGCAGGAGTTCGCATTGTTGTTGCAGGAGGAGATCGTGTGGTCGTAGAGGTCTGCTTTGTGGTCAATAAGGGAGTATTCGTTGCCTTATAGGTAGACTTTGAGGTGAAATTTGAAAATAACGTTGTTGCTTGATTGTCAGTCAACGTAAATGCTAAAGGCTTGGTGGTTTTCTCATGGTTGGTTACACTAGAGTTTGCAGTTATTTTACTGCTTGAGTTTTGAAGAGTTAGGTTTTTTGTTGCAGTTGAGTTTTTTGCTACTGCATTTATTTGGTGTTTGCTCAAAGTCGTTGTTGAGGGATTAGGTAGACCTTCAGTTTGTTCAGTTTTCATATGTAATTTGGCAGTTGTGTTTGGTTGTGTGCTTAAAATATAATCTTGGTTTGTAATTGTTGGTTTCGTGTCTGCCCTTAATGGTGCTTGTGTTTGAAGTCTAGTTGGAACTGAATGTTTCGCAAAAGAAGATACTGATTCGGTTTTTTGATTAGTTATTTCAGATGATATATTGGTCAATCCTAATGCCATGAAGTTTTCAGGCTCTGATAAAGATGAGGCTGGGTTGCTAGTTCCATTGATATTTGTTGGCGTTTGATTTTGAGATAGCGTGGTCGTCGAAAAGTGCCCTAATAACTTAGGTGGCCGAGTTGACGGTTTATGACCGATTAAAGCCGATTTCGTTGTTGTGGTGGTTGCTTTTGTAGCTCTATTTGAAATTATTTCAGTTCCGTTTGTAGTCGAAGTTGTCAATGAAGCTTTATGTGAACTTGATGTTATTGCGTTCAACGTTGCCGTTAGTGCAGCTTTAGATACTGCAGATATCTTGATCGGTTTTGGTGTAGTTTTTGAACTTTTTGTTTTTGCCAGTTCCTCAGTCATATTATTTATAGAGACAACCGTGGATCTAGAGAAATTTGATTTAGTGTGGTCCGTCGTTAGTGCAAATTTATTACTGGTTGGTTGTGTGGCCGAGGGAGCATAAATGGTCGTATTTATTTGTTTTGTATTTGCATTTGAAGTCAAGGTGGGTTGTTTTGTCAAAATTGTCTTTATCGTAGTTGTTGATGATACTAATGTTTCGTTGGGAACTACAAAATACTTAGTGGTTGTAGCTGGTTTTGTGGTAGTTTTGAATTGAAATGATGTTCTTTGCTTCATACTTGCCGAAGTAGTGTTCTTGTATACGATGTTACTTGAAGGTTCATAAATCGTAAAATTAGAATAAGCAGTGTTTTTTCTCACAGCTGATTTAATGGTCGTAATGCGCTGTAAGCTTGTATTAGAATATGTTGGTGCAGTGGTTGACTGTGTATTTTCATTTGAAATTATGACTTGTTCATTTGATACGTTAGGGTTTTCTAACGTTGTTTGCGATTTTGTTTTCAAAGGTCTCTCCAAATTGGTGAGTTGAATAGCTGCACTTGGTTTTGAAGTATATGCTTGTTTTGCACTTGCGGTGCTTACTGAAGGTTTGATTGTAGTCCTGAAAGGTGCTGTTGTAGTATGATTGGTAATGGCTAAAGTTCTAACGGGAATGTTTCGTGCTGTGCTCAGAGTGGAAGGTGTTAAAGTAACAGCCGTTCTTACCATTGTGTTTTCTATATCCAAAGTTGTGAAGGGTTTCTCAAATATTGTATATGATTTGTTGGTTGTAGTTGGTTCTGTAGACCAGTAAAAGTTTATAGAATTTGTTAAGGTTCTTTTAGTAGGTTGAGTAGTGTAAGTCTGGATTTTACTCGCATGTGTTTTCTTCATTTCTGAGAAGTAAGATGATCGTAGGTTCGAGCTTCCTTGTAAAGTCAAAGCCACATCTTTCGTCGAAAAAGAACTTTTAGTCGAAAAATTATCGTTGTGAGACAAGTTATTTGTATTCAAACTGGTTGAATTGTTAGTTGGTTTTGCGACAAAATGTGAAATTTTGGTCCTAAGCCGTGCTGCACTTGTAGAAACTTCGGTCGTAGCAATAGATGCTGATGTTTCAGTATAATTTTCGTTTAATCTAGAAATTAAATGGATTGGTTTCGCAATTTGGATTGAATCAAGGGGAATATTTGTTTTATTATGAGTCGGCAGTGGTGGTTTTTCAATTGTCGGCATTAGCTCAGTTGCAGATGTTTGGTTGTTGACAACAGAGGTTACCGTAGTTGTGGAGTGAATTGTGGTTCTAGTTAACTCTGTAGTCGTATATGGTTTTGTGAACGAAATTCGTTCCCTGAATTCAGCAGAATTTGTCGTAATAGCAGAGTTTTTAGTAACTGAATCAACTGATTTTAAAGAGGTTACACTTTTATTGAAGAGTTTTTGTGCCAATTTGGTTTTTATCCGTTTTCCAGTGTTGGTAGTCAGTTTAGTGTCGTTAGATAGTTCATTGATTGAACTGAGTTCAGCAGTCATAGTAGATTGTGTGTTGAAAGAGGTTTCAGTTGACCTATTATTCATTGTTATTGTAGGATTAGTGGGCTCTGTAGCTTCTGTAGTCGTAAAGGCAGACATTGGAGAAGAGACTGAATTTATAATTGTCGACTGGGTTTTAGGTGAAGGCGTAATTGAAGACTTTTGAAGCACGTCATTAGGCGAATTTAACTGAGAGATTGTAGAGAATTTGTGAAATGAGGCTGGTTTCGTGATAACAAAAGTTGCTTCTGAAGTGCTAAATTGTTTCGCAAACGTTTTTAGAGGTTCAATAAACGTAGTTTCTGTTACAAATGACATGTTTCTTCGTCTCAAATAAGTCTTCGAGGGCTTTTTTGTCGAATTTAAAGAAACAAATTGAGTGAATACGGTCGGATTCTTGGTTGTAGCAGCTTCCGATATGTGCTCATTTTGTTTCGCAGATGTATTTAATGTTGCTTCATATTTTTGTGTCAATGCAGCTACTGAAGACGTTTTAAACGCAGTTGGGGATACGGTTCTTGTGGATATTCTAGCAAATTTAAGCAGACTCATTGTCGTGCTAGATTCAAAAATATATATCGATCTTGTTGTCGTATTTGTTACAGTGCTCGAAGTAGGCCTAGATATTACGGAGACATGTTTAGAGTTAGTTTTGTTTATAGCAGATTTACTTGGCCCGGGTTTAAGAGATGGCTCCTTTGTTATCGTAACATAAGTATTTGTATTATGTTTGTTTTTTATAAATTGGTTATAATTTGTTGGTAAACTTGTTATTTTGTTTAAAGAAGTATGCCTCGTGGACTTATGATCCTTTTTTGTGTTAAAGGACTTAACTGGTTCCGTGATCTTGGTTCGGGATTGTTGGACAGGCGAGTCCGTATTTGAAACGAAGGTCTTTTTATGTTTAATAGTAGTAGTTTCTTTCATTTTGGATGTCAGTTGGGCGACATTTGGTGACGTAGAGGCTTTTAATAGTATGTTTTTCTTTGATGTTGGGGCGATTTTTGAATTGTTTACATTTTTTGATTTGTTTCTGTATTTGTGGGATTTAGAAGTATTCGGTGTTTTTGAAGTTATAGCAAATTTGGGTATACTTGTTGAGCGAAAATTTGTAAATGCTGTTCTCCATTTTGTAGGTTTACTAATTGGTACTTTTGTTGTTTTTTGTGAATCTTGTTTTCTGCCATTTGTCTTGATTTTGTTAGTTACTTCACGGGATGAGGATTCACTTATTGAATCTGACTCTGCGCTTGAGGATGAGGAGCTTTTCGAAAATGATTTTAAGAACGACTTTAATGAAAACGGCATTGATTGCGATGCTTGCCCTGATTTACGATCACTAACGAAAGAATAAATGTTTTCTGAAGATATAATCGGCACTTTAGGTTGAGCCAATTCTCCAGACATCGTAGGCAAATCAACATTAGAAAAGTGTTCCGCGGATACAAGCGGAATATTTATAGGAGATCTGTTTTCTTCTGAAGCAATCTTCATTTTAATTGAAGAAATGATTTCTCCTGAAGTAATTGGTATTTTTATAGAAGTCAAAGTTTTATCGGCAAGCACACTGACTTCAACTGCGGAATCATATTCAGTCAAGACTAAAGGCCAATCAATCGCGGTTATATTTCCTGGCCCTACTGATATACGTTTAGTATCCTTTCTCTGTAAATAAAAAATCTCACCCTGTTTAAGCTTCAAATTGATAGCAAATTATACTAAAAGTATTAAACTTACGTGTTCTTTGCATTCTATCACGGTAACAAAGACCATGTTGAGCACCATGAAAAATTGGAGAATCTTTAAATTGAAGCGTTTCGAAATTGAATTCATAATTTTTAGTACTTTTCTAACCTTCTCAAGCTTTTTAAACTTATGAATGAATTGAGGGGAAAAAACTTAAGCACGATATATTAAAAAGGTCAAATAAAGTAAGAGAAACAAGACTAGAGTGTGATTTAGACTTTGAACATTTGAACCAACCTTTAATATAAATTGAGAGTATTAGTTACAAAACGGCTTAGAAACATTGCCAATTTTTTAAAATGAATGGAATAGACTATTTTAAAATTGGTAATTAAAAAACATTTTATCTATTTCTAATTTCAAATCGAAAACATTTTTTAACTTCAAAATAAAGAAGACGATCTACCCTATTTCAACTTTGATATTTGGTTTAAGTTTTTTATTAAAACTCCTTTTAGTTGTTGACCTTCTTCGGCGACTTCTGGATGACTTTCTTCCTTTTTTAGATTTATGCCTGCTGGATTTTTTAGCAAACTTTGATTTATGCTTTTTCTTGCGGTGTCTTGACTTTTTATTCTTTGTTTTAGAAGTTGATGGACTTGCTGTGCTGCTATCAAAATTGGGTTCTTTATCTTCATCTGGGGAGATTTCTTTTGACGAAGAAGTAATATCCTCAGATGAATCGGAGCCAGACCATGCAAATGATTCTTCGCGTTTCTGTGACGTGGACGTGGACGTTTCTTCGCCTGAATTTGAACTTATGTCTTCTGAAGACACAGAGGTTGACCAAGCAAAAGCTTTTGTAGTTTCTTCAATTGATTTAATTGATGTTTTGTCATTTGATGTTCTACTATTTAAAGAGCTATTTGTATGATCGTCTGCAGTCGTTTTTTCCTGGTTTACAGTTGTTTCCTAAAAACTTAATGACATTAAATGACAGAATTTGTGATTTTAAAATAATTGAACATATCGATTTTACCTTCAGGTATCCTCGTTTAAATCTGTTTTGACTCGCATCTGGCTTTTGTCCGGTTGGTGTGCACTCTATACTATGAAATTCTATATACATAAGTAGAAACAAACGAATTAGAAAGTAGCCCAAGTTTTTTCTACTCGTCATATTCATGAACTGTACGTGTGACTTGGGGTGCTGTATTAATAACTAAAATGTGCATGAATTTTGCGATATTGTTTTACGTCGCGTATATTCTTAATGAATTTAATTGCGTTGAGACAATAGACCATTACGTTGTGGCGTCATGCTTTAACACTAAGCCTTTTTTGTATTTTATGTATTGTTGCTTGTATTAGTCAATGATCTACATTTATTTGTTTATTTCAAATTAAAATGAATATTAATATTTATACGATCGAAAAATTATTTTTAGAGCAATCCAATATTCAGTTGATCTTTAAAATAGATTTAATGCTTGTAATTTATTCACTTTCATCGCTACTACTGCTGCTTTCGACTTTTTTCGATTTCTTTTTACTAGCTTTCTTCTTTGATTTCGATTTCTTCTTCTTTTTATTATTCTTATCATGAGATGCTATCCATTTCTTTTTGTCATCTTCAGCTTTCTTATGGCTTTTGATTATTAACTTAAACCCTTTGTGCCATTTGTCCCACTCATGATCCGAGGACCAAATCGGTGATTCTGTTGTTGACTTTCGTCGTTTCTTCTTTTTCATCGATTTCTTTTTGGGGCTTTTAGTACGTTTGTTAGGTTTTTTAGTAGTTTTTAGTTTAAAGGTTCGTTTGGGCGTTGGTCGTCTTGTCAAAGGTCTTCCTGTGGTGGTTGAAGTAGTAGTTGTTGTTGTAGTAATTTTAATTTCTTCAGAAGAAGACTCTGATTCACTGCTTTCGGATGACTCTTCAAAACTAATGGAATCAGAAACACTTTCTAAGGCTGCAGCAGCTTTCGTTGCCGGTTTTTTAGTGGAACGTGTTGATTTCACTGTCGTTTGACGCACAATTTCTTCTGATGATGAGGAACTTTCTTCAGAGCTTGGTGGTATAACAAGTGCTGGGGGCTTTTGTGTAACTGCCTTTTTTGTAGTTCTTCGTGAACGAACCGTTGTGATTTCCTCCGATGATTCAGAATGTTTTTGGTTGTTAGGATTTTCAGATTCATTCGATTCACTCTTGTCATTTGAAGGACTACCTTTTTTCGTTTGGCCACCTTTGACTGCAACCTTTTTTTTGGGGTTTTCCTCAACTATTTCTGGTGCTGATAATTCTGTTTCCTGTGACGTTGATTCATCTGATGGTTCTGCTGAACTTGGTTTTTCTAAAGCTTTACCTTGAGGTCTTGTTACTTTCTTTTGCGGCTTACCTGCACTTTTGACTTTACCAGTATCTTTCGTTTGTGCCTTTGTTTTAGACTTCGGATTTTTAGTGGTTTTTGCAAACTTGGGTTCATCCAGGTATATTATAGTTGTTCGGCGAACAGGTTCCTTGGGACCAGACATAGTCACGGAATCTGTTTCTATTTTAAGTGTGGTTTTAGGTTCATTGTCAACTGGGTTATTAGTTGTCGTCTTATCACTTTCGTCTGCTTTGGCTGTTTGACTTTCAGCTGGTTTAGCAGCGGAATTTTCTGGAGTTATTGTTGTAGTCTCGGCCGGATTTTGAATTGCTTTAATTGTACTTTGTCCAGCAATCACTGTTGTTGCTTCAATATCTGATTTCTTTGTCGATCCATCACCTGTCGTAGCATCGTTTGATCCCTTTGTTGTTGCTTCACCTGCAACTGCTGGTGTAGGGGCTCCCGAAGCATCTGCTGCCTTTGTTGTTCCCTCACCTGCAGCTGCAGGTGTTGTGGCCGCTGACGCATCCGCTCCTTTTGTTGTTCCATCCCCTGCTGCTGCTGGTGTCGTAGCCCCTGCAGCATCCGCCGCTTTTGTTGTCCCATCCCCTGCAGCTGCAGGTGTAGTGGTCCCGGTAGCCTCTGCAGCCTTTGTAGTTCCATCGCTTGCAGCTGCAGGTGTTGTGGCCGACGCTGCATCCGCTACTTTTGTAGTTCCATCACCCGCAGCTGTTGGTGTGGTGGCCCCAGCGGTATCTGCTCCCTTTGTTGTTCCATCACCAGCGGTGGCAGGCGTGGTGGCTTCTGCAGCATCAGCAGCCTTTGTTGTTGCATCACCCGTTGCTGCAGGTGTGGTGGCTCCTGCGGCATCCGCACCCTTTGTTGTTGCATCACCCGTCGCAGCTGGCGTGGTGGCTGCTGCAGCATCCGCTATTACTGTGGTCCCATCACCTGAAGCCGCTACTATTGTGGTAGTATCAGCCGGAGCATCTGTTGGTGCTTGTGTGTCACCCTGAATATGAATTAATAATGTTTAAATTTCAATCATATATCCAAAACCAAGCCTTTCCGTAAAATAAAATATATTTAACTTTATTGTTACCTCAGCATCTCGTTTTTTTCTAACTTTTGACGTATTTGCACCAATCGCTTGTTGAATACATTCTTGAAAAATGAGTAAAATTAAAACTTGTATTGATATCCAGGTCAGCAACCGCACCTTAAATCTATTTCTTGCCATCACAATAGGTTAAATAAGGAGGCTGGATAAGCATACTTATAATTTCGATGTAAAATACTTAATTTCGATTGGTTGCGAAATTTAGGTACTTAATTATAAGAATCCATGTTAAATCAAGGCAACGAATAATGCATCATGTTTAACCAAATGACGTGTATACATCCTATTCATTTTTTATTGAACGGAAACTGTATCTCAAAGGAGACATTAAGATAATATATAGACATTGTCAGTTTTATTAATAGGCCATTTGTGTTTTTGACGTCAGTGCAATTAATTCAGGCATACATAAATTTTACGAATTCATTGTTATCACTTTAACAAAGAGCATAAAGTAAATTTGATTTAAAGCTTTTAGATATTTTATGATAAATAAGATTGTTAATCAAAAATTAAAACGTCGTGCGTAGGCGTTAGCAGGTTTTTGTCTCAGGTTCATGATGTGATGACAAGCTCGGATCCCTTGAAATCTGTTAAAAATATAAATTCATACTTTCAATTAAGTTTCAAACAGTTTGTATTAGCACAACATGCTGGAAATATTCTAAAAATGACATTTAATCCACCTGGTTATTGATCTTTACATTTTTATCATAGGTGTTTTCACATGTTTGATCAAATTCTTTGTCCTGAGTGTCGTCATATACATCTGGTACAGCTTCAACAGTGCTTGCTAAAATTGATAATATAACATTATATTATGCATCGGGAAAATCATTATGTACTTTTGGTTGGTACTTGTATATTACCTTGAATTGGGTTTAAAAAATCGAATTGAAATTCATCAAAGTTCTCGTTACTGCTGCAGCATGATAGTATTTGACTCTCTGAAAAGTCACTACTACTCCGATTACTACTATGACTCATGTATCCCAAATCTTCGACCTGTGCGTTCAGTTCCGGCGAAACTTCGAACATTGTATCTTGAATCAAATCAACTGGTTTCGCATTCTCGATTTCCTTAGATTCTTTACTGAAATCCATTGTAATAGCACTAATACCACAGTCTGTTTTCTTCGTAGTTTCAAATTGATTAACTGTGTGACCATTTTCATCTTGTAAAATAATTCCTGGCCTAAATCCATCATTATCTTGTAAATGTAATTCAAATTCGTCACATTGGTCGAAACGTTCTTTTTTCGTTTTTGTAATGTCAATTTCTAAATCTTGGCTAGCCACAGTGCAATTACCACCACAGCCCAAATTGGATAAAGCACATGTGACCTTATCCAGGACCATATTCGAACTTGGGTGTTGACGTTTACGAATGAAACGTTTTGGGGATTTAGTTATTTCATCTTTATTTAAATTTCCATCAACTAGACCACCACCATTACTTCCGTAGGTACCAGCAGGAAATAAATTCATTGTGCCACATGTTGTGTCCCGTACTACTGGAAACTGCGCAGGGTTTTCATTTAAAATAAAAACTTTTATACTATTATCTTCGTCAAGAACGTTTGTTGAACTGGTCTGTAAATCCATAGTAAAAAGTAACTGTTTTTCAACAAAACTATTTCTTTTAGTTACTTCCTCGTTTGAACTATTTTCTCGTTTGAGCTCAGGAAAATCTTTTTCGATTTCTTCAGAAATATAATTTGCTACCCTTATTCCCATTTCCCGTTTACATATTTCGGAGGATCCTGCATTATCGTTATTTATTATGGTCAAAAATTCCACCACTACATTTTTGATATCCAGACATTCAATACCATTCAGAATATTATTTCCATACAAATTTTCACTAATGTGGAACTCAAAATTATTTGGAGTACTGTAATTACTAGTTATTGGGTAAAATTTTATAGAATCTGGTATGCAACCTGATTGATATTTACAGGGCAGTGTTTTAATGACGGCAACATTATTGACATCGTTTAACATTATATATGTTAGTTTGGGACTTAAATTGTCGACATTTATGGAAAATGGACATCCTGGTTTGGGTCTCCTTGAATGTTTCGGCTCCACCAAAGATAATACATTTTGTAATTCCAGTTTACTACATTTTCTGAACTGAATTATATTTATGGAAATACTTTGTGTTTTTTCCTCAGGTGTTTCGATAGGTTTTCTTTTGAGTTTTCTATCTGTGATTGGCTTAAAATACTTTCGATTTATTCGGTTAGTTGCCTTTTTTAATACGTTTGGATAACTCCAGACAAGATTGTTTTTCTTTTTGGAATTTATTTTGGATTTTTCTGTTTTCCATTTTCCAAGAGATTTTCGTTTGTGTTTATTTCTTTCACATGGCGTTCTTCTTTGTTTGAAAGGTTGTGAGTGATTTCCAGCATTTTTATCTGCATTAACGTTCAATGTAAAGCCAAACAAAATGGATTTGATGCTTATTTGCTTAGCTATTGTATGTTGCTTGCCACATTGTTTCCGAAGCTGGTATATTTTTTGATTATTAATTATCGTTTCATGTAGAACAAAGGGTTTGTTTATAAAATCGGAAAATTTCCACCCATCACCATCCAAACAAACGATTAAGATAGACATGTCTGCAAAATATTTGTCACTAATTTGGCATTCCTGACTACTTCCTGATATTTTATCGATAGCAATTTTTAAAATATCATAAGCTGGATCTATTGATGCACTTTTATTAATCGTTTCAAATATGTCTGCCATATTCTTTCTATCCAGCAATTTTTCAAGTTTTTTAGTCATAAGTACAAGATACATTGGACATGAAATTATTATATTTTGTATTTCAAATTCAGGATTTTGTAATGGTTTAAAGAAATCACTCTCGTGTACATGTGCGGACGATGAACTTTTAGATACTACATCTGTGCAGCTAGGCATCGAGTGAGCAGAACATTGTATTGTTTGAGCTTCTGTATTGTGTCTATTTTGTTGATCTTCACTGCTGTTGATGCTTTTTTTAGAATTTGGGTAATATTGTGTCAATCCCACGATTGAATCCCAACTAATTGCTGCACACATTTTATTTCCTTTTAGAAGCACTACACTTACAGATGTCAATTGTAAAATGGGTTTCTGTTCGTGTTCCAACATCTCAGCTTGAAGTTTTTTATAGGCAACGCTAAAACATTCATCAAAGTTATCCAAGTTGTCGTGAAGTTCCAAAAATATGTATTCTAGCAGTTTTTTGTTTACCAGTTCTGCGGCGTACGGGGAATCGGCAGATTCACAAAATACGATGGCTTGAATGGTTTCATTACTGTCACTGTTTTGAGGGAGTGGATAACTTGCAATTGTAAAACGAGTTTTGTAATCCGATGGACTGTCAGCACTGCTTGCAAAATATATCATTATAGAAGTTTATCTTTAAAAGTTGAGTAACTAGATAACATGTTGTAAAAAAGAAATAGTGTAAACAATGTTTCCTGCATACATTTGGACTCAATAAATTTTTGTGAAATGGAATAATTTTTGGTTTAAAAAAACGCGACAAATGTATTTAAAACTGGTTTTTAATACACGTTGAAAATTTAGATTTATGTTTCAGGAAAACCCCCTTTTAGGAAATACCACAATGTGCGACTCTTTTGTCTAATGTGTTTTTTAGCTTGACTTTGTTTTAATGACCTATTGTGTTATAGTGGCAACAATGAAATGATTCCTGGAATAATTTTTATCACTGGAAGTTAGGTAAGAATTAAATGGAATTTTTCTCGAATGTCAGGTTTGGTTGTTATGATATGTCAAGTTTTGGAAGGTTGTAGAAAACTCGATTACCTTCGAAATGTTTAGACGTTATAGGAGGTTTGAATTTGACATTGAGTTAGCTGGAAATTTTTATAGCTTTGGTGATACACTTGGATACATTTGCCGGAATTAATTGAGTCATCCCGTAGACTTTTTAATGCAAGTCCTAAATTAGTAAAATTTCGGATATTTATAAAAATTAGTTACAAAAAATGTTTATTGATGCATGACGATGTAATTAATATTTTTATTATAAATAAATGTCTCGGTTAAGTTCATGCTCTTTGTTTTAATATATTACATACAATATTTATATTTATCGCCAATTTCGTTCTTGTGAGAAAATATTTGAATACCTGACGTTTCATTTATGCTATATACCGCATAGTTCATCCATTTTTTATGTTATTGCAATTGCATATGATAAAATGGAGAATTCACCATGACGCTAGCTTTTTTTGTGTTTACGAAAACATCAAAACTAACTTTGTATTTAATATTGCAAATAATATTCATCTCTGAAACTGTCAAAGCCCGTTCAGTTTTTTTTATTTTAAATGTATTTTTCAGGATTAATAAAACATTAGTAAGGTTGTATGAGCATGGCCAAAAACAAATGAGGCTTTGGTATGAACTATTGCTAGAATTCTCTATGTGATTAAAGGAAGTCACTAAAAAAGCTTCCAAGAAATGACATTTTTCTTAGAACCTATCAGCGAAGTCAAACTATGTTGTAATTTGATTTGATATTATTTATTAGTTGTTCTGCAATTAAAGTTGTCAGATTACTGAAATGGTAATGACAATTTTCATTTTGATTTAAACTTAAACCAAATGCAAAGTACCACTTAAAAGTTACAAGATTTTATTAGTGCAGAAACTTGCTTTCTTGATGCAATTAAAAATTTGAAAGCAATGCCAGATTATAATTAAAATAAGAACTTTAAAAAGTGAATGCATATAAAATTCTCACCATAAAATGGGTAAGGTTTTATTGTTTAGAAAAAATGACCCAATGGAGACAACGTGAAGCTAATCAGTACACAACAAAAATACTATCTTTATTATCAGTTTAGTTTTTCCAGAGATTGATCTACGCCAATTGTTTACGTTGTCCTTAAAATCCAAAGTTTGGACCTTTAGGAATACCACCTAATGTATCACTCTTTTTAAACAAACCGCTAAAGTCAGGAGGGTTTTTGGGACCCCCCTTCTTTAAATCTTTCTTGTTTTTAGCGCCCTTTCCTCCAGCCGCTTTTGAGGCATCGTCATCTGGACTTGCAGTCGTTTTAGAAGCTTCCGCACCCGGAGTTGTGGCCTCGGCCGGTTTTGCCGTTGAAGCTTCTGCTGTGGCTGCTGCAGCAGCTGTTGTAGTTTCTGCGGCAGCTGGAGCTCCTGTTGTCGCTTCCTGAAATTTAAAAAAGAACAATGTATGTTTACATTCTATATACTTATAACAGTTAACTTTATTTCTATGAATTCGAGTCGTCGTAAAGTCCAAATTTTACCTCAGCTTGTCGTCTTGTTCTAACTAGGAGACCACCAGCAGCTGGTTGAAAACATGACTGCAAAACTATTAAAATAGCAAATTGAATAGTAATCCAGGTTAATAAATGTATCTTGAACTCCATGTTCACCGCTAAGCTATTTCTAATTTTAAAAATGCAGTATTTATTTCGGTTTTTTATAAATGGCTTGGTATGCACTGCTATAAAAAATTACTCATACACGACAAATAACCATCCACGTAATAGGCACATATAGCATTAATGCGATAAGAAATTATATGCTCATATCCTTTTCATTGTGCGTCTTCATTAGTCAGGCATCAGATCTTATAACACATTAACTGTACTTTACGAGTCTGTTCATTCAAGTTATCATATCCGGCTGACGTCAATACAATAAGTAATAAAAATATTTAAGCACTATGGTTAAATTAGTGCCATTTTTGCGATAATGTAAACAAATTCATCATGCATCGTGAATTCTAATATTTAAATATTTATTTTAGTGGCAGAAAAAAACTAATGCACGGAAACCATGGTAGGATTTTAAATCTATTAATTAACAATAGAATAAAGCGTCGGTCTGCAAATTTCTAATTTAGGATTGCAGATCATAAACTAATATGACTGAGAGAGTCTACTTAAAACGCTAAAAAATAAAACAATGGTAAAAAATGGTTAGTATACATACATCAGCATACAAGTGCTTATAAAATATATGGAAAATAGGATTCAGTGTCATCATATATCATATAAAAAGCTAACGCATTGGTCAATTATGTACAAAGATATCTTTACAGTACTTAAAGTAATAAAATCCATTTACAAATGAGAATTAAATATTATGCACATCACAATCCACTTAAACATGCAGTTAGATAACACAGGTATCTTACGACTGTACCTTACAATAAAACTCTTATGATAATTAACCATTATTTTTTCTTATGTTTATCTAATATACATTAACGTAGATTGCCTGATTATAAAACACGAAGTAAAAAACTATGTGGTGGAAATTTCGTTTTGTCAAAAATGAATAATTAGTAAATTTCCAATAATTTATGATACAGCTCGTGTACACAAAATATCGATGTATTTTATCTTGTTTATGATTAAAGTAAGATAATCCTAAGAATATGTGCTATTGGGTGGTTAAAAAACGAACGTTGGTGATATAATTCTTATATTATCTAGGAAATACCAACTTAATAAAATTTATCTGACTAATAAACTCATACAAGAAATATTGTAACAGATCTTTGTTTTAATTCGCGGAGTATTTACAAGACAGTAAAATAATGCACTTCGAAAATGTATTTATGTTTAACACAATTGACCACAACAGAATGACTTAATTGCCATTTATGAAAACTGAACTTATCCACTTGTTAAAATAAACAGCAAACAATCAGCGGGCTCCTACTTTATTTCTTTAAATTTAAGGACCAAATTTCTAATCCGGAATTTAGGCATTATTAAATTTCTTACATAATCATAAATACGAAATACACTCAATTTCATAAATTTCCAAGCAATGCCTTTCAATTCTATGATTAAACATGCAATAGCAGTTAACAATCCTATACCAAGCGCATTAAAAATTAGAACAATGTTTCCAGACATATTTGGTTTTGTTGGTGGAACAGCATCATTTTGTATTCCTAAATACGTCCTGTTTATCAACTTTGGCCACCAGTCTAACAATCCAGAGCCTGGTAACAATAAAACCTTCCAAACTAACGAAACTGGAACAAAACCATCATAACTAAAAACCATATATGGTTTTGTATACGAATCAATACCAACATCGGAATGTTTTGCTGACTTTTTCAGCAATCTAGAAATACGTCTTCCCTTATAATCTGGTAGTATCCAAGCCGATTTACTACAGTTTTTCAAATTCTGAAAAATTAGCTCATTTTGATTATTCCAAAAGTTTTTATACATCTGGTTAATAAGTTTATAGGACTTAATATTTTTGTCACTCAGTAAACCAGTTTTTATAAGAGGTATCAAAATATCCATTGGATGTGTTAACATATCATAGACATACGAATGCATGCGAGTTTTCGTGATAAGATATTCAATAATTGAAATGCTCATGCTTGCCGATTTATTGACTGTTAGGATTTCTGACCGGCACATAACGTTCCAGAGACTATTGTACATAACATCAATTTGATGATTCTGAATCTTTATGATATGTTTACGTCTCAAAATTCTATTATACAATAACCTATACCATACGGTAGATATCCTGGTATAAATTGTGTAGTTGGCTTCAATAAGTTCATTGATTTCCTGATAAGGAATTCGATGTTTCGGCAAAACAATTTCATAAACGTTGTTACTCTTAAAAGCATTACTTATCACTACTCCTGTTAAAAGTAGAGTACAAATAAGTAATTTATATCCCGTAAACTTAGTTAAAATTTCTGGAAAAGGGTCACTTTGTTCAACCACAACTTTTAGAAGGAAAAATGGGTACGGCAGATGTTTGGATTTTCTTGTTTCTGGTGAAAGTCGACGCATAAAGTAAATAACTACAAGAACAAAAATAGCAATGCACCACCAAACTGGAGTTTCAAAAATTGCTAAAAGCTGAAGAAACGTAAATGATGCTAAACCTTTGGAGCCACAACTGATGAATCTTAAAGCTCCAAATTTATTTTCAACCTGAACTGTCCATGCAGGCACATCGTTTTCGATTTCAAAGAAAACACCAGTAAGCTTAAAGAACTTATCTATATTTGGTTTTGCAATTTACTTAGAATGAGATTCTGATAAATTTCCAATAAGCTGATTAAAAATTGATGCATAAGCAAAGCCGAGTACCTTCATATTATCTGAATATTTAAGTTTTATTCCAGGAAGGTGTTTTAGAGGAGCTTTGAGCTTATCAGCATGACTATTTACAAAATAGTCTATTTCTCCAGCTAACGTCTTTTCTGGCGATTTATTTACTAAAGATCCAGAAACATAGATTGTCGATCTTAATGTCTGCAATTTTAAAATATACTTGAAAGAAAAAAGTTTTAGATTGATTGGAACTATTTTTAGAAACAGATTGCATTGCTGGCAAGGAAATATAAAAAGCAGCTGTGCTATGATTCCTCCCACATCGCTTAACAGGGTTTTACTGTTCACTTCACAAGAAACATGCCCAAAAATCTGAATATCGGTTAGGGCCGTGTAAGTTGAACGATCCAAAGTAGTCCGACGATTATCCATACCTCTCATCCATACCAATAGTGAGTTGAGTTTATATTCGTATATGGTGGTTTGAACACCGAAAAATAAATTCAGATCTGGTATAGAGCTAGGTAAAAAGTGAAAGATTTCCCTATTATTGTATCGAAGTATTGGCGTATGTCTTCCCACATTAAGCATTTGTTCCGGCATCAGCAGCTCTATTTGAACTTGACATTGCCATGGTTTAGAAGAAGGGGCAAATTTAGTTAAATCTAATGAAACGCAATAGTCTCCATTTAGGTTAGAAGGTTTTAATGATGTGTAGTATTTAGAAATTGGACATTCATGAAATATTTTCTTATATCTTGTTTCAGGCGTTGAAAATTTTCCATTAATATACGGTACCACTTGTTTTGGAATACCAATTATTTCAAACCCACCAATTACCCATTTCTTTCCATGTTGGGCAGTGATTTGTCGTGATAATATTGCTAATTCGAAGTTTCTCAGAATAACTGGGACCACTGCGTTTTGGTTTATGTTTATATTTTCAAAGTTGTTTATCACAACCAGACATTTTCCTTCTGTTACATTGTGTAAAACCGAATATAAATTTTTCACAGCAGAAATTGAATGCATTGGGTGTCCGTTTCGTTTCTTCAAACTGGATAGATAATTATTTGAAGCAGCTTTTATCTCTTCGGCGAAGAAGCCCCTTTCGCGTTTTAACATCTTAAGATCCTCAGATGACACAGAATTTAGCAAGTTTGTCTGTAAAATGTAATTTACAGAATGGTTTGATATTTGACTGGATAACACGCTGTAAATTACCAAGAAAACATAAAGATACAAGTGTAATAAAACAATCGATAAATTTTGTTGTGGCATTTTATTATGTTCAAGTATTTTATATTCTTATAAAGTAGTGGGTAAATTGCTTAGTAATATAAAGTACACAAAAACTCATTTGCACTCCAACTTAAGACTAGTGTTAAGGTTACGAGTTCCCACCTGAAGCCTTGAATAATCATTTTAAAGTGGTATTAAAGTAGCAACACCTTGTTCAAGTACTCGAACTCGCTTACTGGTAATTAATACGATTGGATTTTTCTAAACAAGAAAACCAATCTAAGTAAATGGTATACAAAGCATCGATGCAACTTTAAGATACCTTTTGCACAATTATATAACCAATGAAATAGAACAAACGATTACATGAGCTGAGATAAGAAGCAAGCAGTAGTTATTTAAATGGAGAATGTAAACATTTTTATGCAATAAGACACCACGGAATATAATTGGGTCACATTTTCCGACAGAAAGATGATTTTTGAGTAACGCTTAACCTGGACAAACAGGTTAAGCTTTGTTAATTTACAATATTGATCTTTAAAAAATAAATAAACATTGCTTAATTGCTGTTGCATTACATTAGTGTATTGGTTGGATGGATCCTTGATTATGAAATCCTGCTACATTCCGCTACTGAGGCCTAACAAAGCCATTTTATTTCTATGAAGTATTTTACAATTATTATTTTAATTATAGGGCACAATGGCTTCAGAATCTTGTTAAAGTCCAAAAAACGTTTGAATAATGGTTTAAGCTTTACAACCACTAAAAGTGGTTGTAAAGCTGAGAATGCCTGAGCTTTGAAGCTATGAGACGCCTAAATCGGGCAAAATATGGGTAAAATAACACGGTAACCATGCAAAATCGTGTTGCTTGCGTTGAATAGTCAAACCATTTGTATCAAAGTAGCGTTAGACAGTACTAGGCTGCTTGGCTGCTACATGTTCATAAATATTTAGAATTCAACCGGAAACACTGAAAATTCGGTAAAGCGGCCAATCAAGAACATTAAACACTCTAAAATATTTTGATTACATTCATCCTTATTTGGCATACTTTTTGATGTCAAAATGAATTTTCAAGCTATTGGGCCCATTTTTGGCGTACAGATACTATTTATGACGAAAAATTAACAAGAAATATTTTTCTTGAGTTTGACCCATCATGACCCATACTGACCCTGTTTTTGGGGTCAAGTGACATTTTTACGGCTATTAGGTTTATTTTCGCTTCAGAGGGTCTATTCATGATGAAGAAATAATAAAAAATGATTTCTTGACGTTCAACCCTTTTTGACCCTGATTTGGAGTTAAGTGACATTTTTCAAGCAATAGGGTCCATTTTTGTATACAAGGTTTATTTATGATTAAGAATACTTCAAACAATATTTTTTGAAGTTCGACCCATTTTTTGTAATGCATTTACAAGAAATCCGGATCGGTCACTGACCTTTTGTTGCTATTGAAACAAAGCAACTGATTTTAAATAACACGGGTAAAAATTGACAAGGATCTTTTAACAAGTCATGTGATATGTGGTGATGCCATGCAATGACAAGTTCTTTTTAGTTTTGACCCCTGGTGACCCCGTTGATCGGATTTGACTAGTGGTTCTTTGACAAAATTTTATTTACTTTGAGCCGTCTATTGAAAAATGCAATAAAAAGTTTTTTTGCCAATATGTGACCTGCCCAAAGTAGGTGTGACCGCGGGAGCTGAAAATCACTAGCGATTGACCAATTGACCTTTGAGGAGTATGTGTGTCAAGCTTGAAGAAAATCGGTTGAATGATATCAAAGTTAGAGCGCGTATTGAAAAACAGACTAACGGACAGACAGACAAACAAACTAATTGTTTTGTGATATTCCGTACATAGACAGACGCACAGACAGACTTTTTCTCCCACACCGATAGTGGGTGTTGATAACACTAAAGTTATTTTAAATCGTGCTAACAAACCAAACCGTTCATTGAAGTCGTACTATGGTATTTTCGACCTTTGGCATCATTAGTTCTACTACATAATAGAAATGAGACTTTCGACTAGGTTGGTGTATTTTGTAGAATCAAATATTTTTACTTGTTATTTAAGTCATTCAAAAGCATTATGATTTTTTAGGGTAAATGCATTTAAAACCACGAAACAATTAGACAGACAGACAAACTATTTAATTGATCAAATTTCCTTGCAAAGCAACAAGACTATTAAGTACGACCACTTTAGGTGTTATGTTATATACACTAATTAAATTCGGTACCCAAGAAAACACGCCATTCAAGTTTGGCTATGAAGGTGATCCTATAAACTTCTGCACGACTTAAAAAAGTACCTATCATTATTCAATAAACAATAATTTGCTTACCTTTAGTTTCTTGAATTTTATGAAAAATGTTTTCTAATAAAAAGTTTAGCTTCACCGAACAAATAATTTTGCCGAAAACAAAATAAAGAGAGAATACTCAAATACGTACAGATTGATTTCTAAAGATAGGACCAACTTAGCAGTTAGATCCTTGCGATTTTAAATGTGCTCGTAACTGGGTTCATTTAATTTAATTGTCTAAATGCACTTTTTGGATATTACCGCGTTATGATGTGAGTGTTACTTTAGGATCGCAATTTGCCTATCTTGACTTTAGAATGTAAATAAATATTTCTGCGTTTATTTAAATCAGACTTAATTACTTTACAAACAAAAAATATTACAACGTTTGGTTATTTATGCAAATAAACGACGCCCTTTCAATAAAATACATAACTGACAAGTATCCGTCAACAAGGAATATAGATATCCTCTCATTGTCACGAGCCTCATAGTTCCTAATGACCCATAAGTAAATGCGATCGGACGCAAAGATGTAACTATTCTTCTACCTAATCTGACTTCATTTGGTTGTTGCCCATTCGCGTTTACCATACATTTTAGCCAATTGTGTTTAGTTTCCTTACTTTCAATATCTACCAGAGTGGCCATTCTCCAAATTACAGCTATAAGTATAAACGCATACACTGAACAAAACGGAATACTAATATAAAACAATGGGTCTATCTTATTAATTCCTAATATGGTTATCGCATTCGTCATTTGCAAAATTAAATATACCGCACTCAAATATATCGGAAATAGTATGCATAGTGACTCGTTTATCGATTTGAATAAAACAGCTAAAGATCGATAAGCCTTGACATTTTCTATAGTTGCAACGCTGCTTTTCAAAAAGTCCAAATGCTTCTTAAATGCCATTATAACAAGCATAGTATACAATCCATATGATCTTAACATGTTAATTCCTTCGCAGATACTCCAAGTCCCGATGAATATTCTTATCACAAAAATTAGTGTCCAAGACCACATATTTTGGTACCAACTTTTAGGTAATATTATACGAAAGAAGTGAACTGGAGCATCTAATTCCAAGTAGTAAACGAATGGAGGTACTGTAATATTGAATACTATCCAAGCATATATAAAGGAAACTAGAAAGATCCCAATAAAGTCGAATGCTTGCTTATTTTTGTAAGCTGATTTTGTTCTGTACTTTACTTTAGTACAGAATTTTTCGTTTCTTCGAGGGCTGGTGTTTCGCTTTACATTTGATTTTTGTTTGAAATTAAAAATTCGGTTTAAAAATATTACCCAATGTTTTGCCTTTGTGTAAAACACTACTGCTGTTGAACCACTTAGTACAGTCAACAAAAACTGTACGACGAGGATAACTATTTGGAGAATATTTAAATTTGGATACACATTACTAAAATAGCAAATTAGGACAAATGTACTGTTAAAACAAGCTACCCAGGGCTGCAGAATGAAGTTAATGAATAAACATGGAACAAGTTTGGATTTATCTTTAATTAAAACAAATTTGTTAAGATGGTCATCCCAATGAAACGGGTGCTCGTAGTGATATACATTCCGTAAAATTTTTGCATTTAACTTTAATGCTAATCGCGAAAGCTTTGAATTATCCATAATATTCGTCTAAATGCTGTGCAAATAATGGGCTTATGCTTTATAAAGTTGTTGCGGGGATATTTTTCCAGACCAATAACGCGAAATATCGATTTAGAAAATTATACATGTACTAAAATAGACAGAATTGCGTTATGGTTTTTTCCGGTATTAAACGTGGAATGATTGCTAAACTGATATATTTGACTCTCAAGTATAAATCTAAAATCTTTTTTTTATTAATTTGGAAACCTTACTTTTTTCATTATTTTTAGTTTTATACAAACGAAAATCGTGAACTCGAAGGTTAATATCAAAATAATCGATTGCAATTATAACTAGCAATGACTACATAATGAACAAAATATAACCAAAAAAATCAAGAACAATAATTCAAACTTCCTTAACGTTTATATATCCAAAAAATCATCAGTTTTTTAAAAAGCTCATCAACTTTGGTGTTCGAAAATGACATATTTTGCAGACACGGATAGAGAAATATATGTAACCAGATGATGACCAATGATCCAAAAATTTCTATTATCCTCACTTCCCTTAATATTTTATACGCAATATTTTGGTCAAGAATTATTTAAGATTGGAAAGTCATATAAGCAAACATAGAGTGCATCTTTTCGCACGAGAATTGAAAACATGGTTTTAAAAAGATTTAACTAATACTAACGTAAAAAATATGTGGAATTGTATCAAACAATACAAAATAAAAAACCTTTCCCAATCAGTTGTGGCTACAACAAATTCTAAAAATTTAGCAGAGTACCAAATGAGACGTTGTATTTTCGTTATTGCTAAAGTATTACGCATATATTAAAATAGAAGGCAATCTTCAATTACAAATCCCAGAATATGGAGTATTTTTAACGCATATTTGCTCTGACCACAATTGAAAAAGTTTGGCAGTTCGAATCCCATTTGCAAACCCGAGGTTTTTCAGGAGTATCCCAGATGGTGAACAAATCAGTTTCCTAATGCTTAAAAGCTTTGTGACTTGGCCTCAATACTAACCGAAAAACAAGTTAATGAATTCAAATTAATTTCATGAAGCTTATGTGCATATTATTTTAATTAGTTAAAAGGCAAGATCACATGATGAAGTGTTCATATAGAACTAATTTTATTGGAAATCGGATCCTGTACTGCGCGGGACGAAAAATAAATTTAACCCTCACCATTAAGTTTATCGCTGATACTTTTCATTCATAGCCGTTCAACTTGACACAAAATTAAGAGCGTTTTCTGGTTCAAGTGCCAGATTGTGAAGGAATTGTTCAATGTGCGCTTTTTGACTTTGAAAAAAATGTAAAAAAAAATGAGGTGCTGCACTATTGTCCAATTAGCTTTGATATGAATTGTAAAAAAGAGGTACTGCACTTCAAATTGCAAGTTCATACATGAAGCCTATCATTCATAGTCGTTCAATTTGAGACAAGATTAAGAGCGTTTTCCGGTTTCAATACTAGATTGTGAAGGAATTGTTCAATGTGCAATTATAAGCTTAGATATAAATTGTACAAAAGAGGTATTGTACTTCAAAAAGTTCATCGCTGAAATTTTTTGTTGTTTTAACAAGAAACTTTTAGTTTAGTACTGTATTACTGAAAGTTTTATTAGTGTATTGTAATATTGTTACAGTTAACGATACGATGCAAAAAGTTACGATAATATAGTTACGGTTTAAAAATGTTTCTCAAAATTAAAAACGTCTGTCGATCTCATTTGAGAATTCACTCGATGGGCATGTTTGATTTTGTAAAAATATTATGGTATGAAATTTAGCTTAGCTAAGCTTATGTATTTAACCCTAAAATAAATTTTAATGACCCATCTGATCTCTATCGGCAAAAGGATATTTACTTCATATAACAGATATTTAGAAAATAAGTTAAGGATTTCAAGAAACAAATATAAAATTAAAAGAAATATTGATCCACATTATTCAAATATACATACAATTGTATATTGCAATCGATTTGAGTTATATTATTATTGCATTATTCACTGAAATAAACCTCGACTCTTTAAAACAAGACATAACGAACACGTATCTAATTGTAGCGAGTACAAGTACGCCCTCATGGTAGAAACCTTCATTTGCCCCAGTGATCCATATGTTAGTGAAATTTGCCTCAAAGTTTTCAAAGTTTTCCGAATAACTTTTCTGTCGTCCCTAGATAAAGAAACTATATTTTGTAAGCATTTAAACCAATTTATTAGCAAAATTTGGCTTTCGACATAAACCAGCACAGCCATTCGCCAAATCACTGAAATTAGAACGAATCCATACGCAGAACAAAATGGTATGCTGACATAAAACAGAGGATCGATGACATTTATTCCTAATACACTTATTGTATTAGTCATGAGCAAAATCCAGTATACAACTCCTAATCCAACTGCTACTATAATACTATATGAATTATTAATTGAGATGAACAGCATAGCCAGAGAACGATAATACGTAATTTTCTCTACAGACAGAGCACAAGATTTTATTCTGTCGAGCCTCTTCTTATAGGTCATTATTATGAGAATATCGTATAAGCATATAGTCCTTATCATGTTAATTCCTTCGCAAATGCTCCATGTGCCAATGAAAATTCTTACAATCAAAATTAATGACCAAGACCATAAAGGTTTAAACCAAGCTTTAGGAAAAATTATACGAAAAAAATGTATAGGCGCATCGAGCTCAAAATAGTATACAAATGGGGGCAATGTTATTTTAAAGAAAGTTAGAAGCATGACAGTCGCCATTGAAAACAAACCCGTATAATCAATAGAGTTCTTGTTCACTAATACATCTCTTAACCATGTTTTGGCATTTAAATTCCTCATATTTAATGCACAGTTTAGATTAAACCAAATTTTAAATCGGGGTTGATCTTCCGCCTTAAACACCAAAAGTCTGTTCAGAAACTTTACCCATGAATCTGAGTGTACATAAAATTGTAATGCACACGTTCCACTAAGTAAAGTTAGTAAAAATTGAGCTTGGAGAATGAATATTTGCATGATATTTAAATCATTGTAAAGCTTAAGGTAATAACATGCTAATACAAATATACTGTTGAAGCATGCCACCCAAGGTTGAAGAAAGAAGTTAACAAATAACCATGGTATCAGTTTTGTCTTGTTAGTGTTTAGAGTAAACTGACAAAGGTTGTCATTCCAAAAGAAGGGATGATCGTAACGAAAAAACTTTGACACAATTTTTGTATTTAGTCTTAATGCCAGACGGAAAAGATTTGAAGACTCCATTGAATTTTGTTGCCAAGTTGCATTGCCAATATACTTTGGTTTGTATTACAGAACACACCTATTCTATGCAAACTTAAACAGTGAACACACCTATTTAGATTTAAACAGTGAACGTAGTTTAGTAAATTTTGTTTTTATTAAACTTGAATTTTCAAAGGTATAAGGTTATTTTAAACACAAGACTATAATACATGATTGCATGGCTAACTCAGAAAAAGGAATGTACAAAAAACTTGCATTTTTCTTTTTACAAGTAAACCATGGACATGACTGTAAAAGTACTTTTTTCATGGAAAATATTCGAAAATCGATGGGCAGGAAATCCATCTCTGACAACATATATTAAATTTAATGCACTTGATAGATCTTTTTGGTAAAAAACTGTGTCATTTTAGCCGATTTTATTTGACCACAAATCCAATATCGAATCACATTCTATTATAACATGTATTAAAATGCAGTTTCACAAATTACTTCCCCCTATCATAAATTGACGGGAAATATGCTTACTATTGAAGGATAACAAATATATTACATTCTTAACCTGAAAATGTGTCATTGTAAGGACATTACTTAGGTATGCGTACTAAAACCTTCACTCGAAGTCATTCGGTCATAAGTCATAACAAATAAGTCTACAAAAAACTGTTCAAAATACACGTATATAAAATATATAAATACCAGTGTTCACCACATAATCAATCGTAAATTAACGCGAATTAAAAAACCCGAATTAACGTAAGGATTTACATATATGAAAGTCAAAAGAACATTCACTGCAAGAAATTGATATCAATTTAGTCACTGGCCAACGTCCCTAAAAGTTTTTATTGGAATTTACGTTATTTTATAACTTATATTTCCCAAATGAGGTTAAAAATAGAAAGGCTAAGTTCATTTTTTGTCTGATACTAATTCAGTTCAATAAATTTGGAAATGGAATAAAATGAAACTAGTGGAAATAACAATTTCAATACTGTAAAATAAACCATATTATACTAAAGCGTTAGTTAGGTTACTACTGAAATAAACCACGTCCTTTTAATACTAAACATAACTGACACGTATCCAATTGCAACGAATACAAATAATCTTTCATAGTTGAAAGTTTCATATGCCCTAATGACCCATATGTAAATGACATTGGTCGTAAGGATTTCAAAGTTTTCCGGGTGACCTTAGCTTCGAACGAAGTTCGTCTAGCACCATGTTCTAGACATTTAAACCAGTTATGATGCAGCACAAGACTCTCCACACGAACCAAAACAGCCACTCTCCAAACAACTGAAACCAGCAGAAACCCATAAGCTGAGCAGAATGGTATACTAACATAGAACAACGGGTCAATTATTTTAATTCCCAATACTGATATGGTATTTGTCATAAGTAAAATCCAATAAACCACCCCCAATCCCACTGGCAACAAAATTCTAAATGATTCGTTAATTGAGACAAATAGAACCTCTAAGGAACGATACATTCTAATATTTTCCATTGATACAACACAAGCCTTCAATATATCTATTTTCTTTTTATACGTAACTATTATGAGTATTATATATAGGCAATAAGTTCTAATCATGTTTATTCCTTCGTAAATGCTCCAAGTTCCAATGAAAATTCGAACAGCGAAAATGATTGACCACGACCATAACGGCATGTACCAAGCTTTAGGCAAAACTATGCGAAAGAAATGCACAGGAGCATCTAGCTCAAAGTAATAGACGAATGGTGGCAAAGTTACATTAAAGAAACACCAAACCACCACAACTGCACAAAGAAACATTCCAATAAAGTCTATTGACTGTTGGTGTTTTAAAGAGTCACTGGTCCACTTTTTAGCTTCCAAAAACTTAGATTTTATTGTAAGAGGTTGACTTGTGCGGTAGTTAAATCGATTTTGGTCTTGCACTTTAAAAACTAAAAGTCGATTGAAAAACTTTACCCATATATCCGAATAGGTGTAAAATACTGCCGCAGATGTTCCACTTAGTACGGTAAGTAGAAATTGAGCTACAAGGATGAACATTTGCATTATATTTAAATCGTTGTATATGTCAGGATAATAACATATTAACACGAATGTGCTGTTAAAACATGCCACCCAAGGTTGCAAAAATACGTTGATGAATAACCATGGTAGTAGTTTCGACTTTCGAGAATTAAGTGTGAATTGACAAAAATTATCGTTCCAAATAAAAGGTTGTTCATAGCGAAAAAACTTAGATACTATTTGAGTGTTTAGCAGTAATGCCAAACGGCTAAGTCTGGAAGTTTCCATAGAAACTTTGGAGTTGAATTACGATGCGTAGGTGATCGTTAAAGTTGGACTGTGCTTTACTAAAAAGGAATTGCGCAAAAACGCAACAACCATTGGGTCACTAAATTATTCAGGACTCTTCAAAAAAAATACTTTTACATTATACTTAACTGTGCCTCTAAATCTAACGTATTTCTACAAAATCGAATTACATATGTTTAAATTTAGTATTTCAGAGATATGCTTAAACATAGTAAGTATTGCCTTAAAAAGGAAAGAAAAACACGACAGTGCAAATTTTATAATATAAGTGAAAAACAAGGAGTTACTACCACTCCGCTTTTGGTAAACGTCCGTGAAGGCTTTACTTGACTTTTGTGACGCAATTTAGTTTTCTGCTAAAAATAAATTTAAAACTTCGCATTTGGATACTTAGTTATTTTTCTGTTTCAGGTACATAAATACATTTACTTGAAATATTCCGAAAACTTAGAATAGTATTGTATAGATTTTAACCAATTTAAAAATTTAAATTACAAAATAGCTGATTATCGATTCCGATTGCCACGATTTAATAGCTTGAAGAAATCGAGCCCGCCGTTATGTTGCCTAATTAAAATATACCCTGGGAATGTAAAAAGTATTTTTCAAAAAACTATGAAAATTAGCCAGCATAAAGAGATACGTGTGGGGATTTGTATAATTTAAAGAGAGTAGACATAAACGTATTTTTTGCACTTTATTTTTTCGTAGTTTAATTTTGAATGTATAATGCTAAAGCGCGACAGTACAATGTAATATGAATGGAAATAAAATTTTAGCAAGGAGCATTTAAATAAGTTTTAGACAACACTAAGTACATGTCTGTTAGCATGTAAAATGAATAAACCGCAAATTTTAAAGTGAAAGAACAACAGAATCTAAAAGTGTAGAGTGTGTAAATGGCCAAAACTCACCCTTTAAAACGTATCCTAGATTTGTATTATTCAAAAATACACTTCAATCAAATCAACCAAAACGGTTCGCGGTTTATCAGTTCATCGTCTATTCAAAAATGAACCTTCAATTCAACATGGTCAAAATTCACCCTTTAAAACGTATCCTAGATTTGTATTATTCGAACATACACTCAAACCAAATCAAACAAAACGGTTCGCGGTTCATCAGTTCATCGTCTATTCAAAAATGAACCTTCAATTCTACATGGTCAAAAATCACCCTTTCAAAATTATCCTGGATTTGTATTATTCAAACATACACTTGAGCCAAATCAACCAAAACGGTTCATTAGTTCATCAGTTTATCGTCTATTCATAACAACTTCAATTCAACATGGTCAAAATTCACCTTTTAAAAAGTATCCTAGATTTTTATTATTCGAAAATACACTTGAACCAAATCAACTGGAACGGTTCGCGGTTCATCAGTTCATCGTCAATTCAAAAATGAACGTTCAATTAAACATTGTCAAAATTCACCCTTTAAATAGTATTCCAGATTTCGTTGCAGGGCATAAGCTACAACTCAAAGCTACATAATATAAAAAGCTTAATGCGCCACAATCTAGTTGGACATTAAACTCCACACACAACAATCAACTTGTGCAAAAAACTACATGTACCTTAATCTACACAGACGAAAATCAACATAGTAAAAATTTACATGTTACAAAATCGTCACGTAAGGAAATCCACATAAACTAATTGCTGTGTACAGGTAACTTACTATAATATTTTAAAACTAATTATACGAAGTTTGCCCACCAGGAATACTTTGCATGTGGGGTGTTGTTTACAACAAATTTTATTATTTGGAAAGTTAAGGTGGAAATAAAGATTCCGAATTAATAGCAGGTATGAAGAGCTATTATCAAAATTTGCCGTATCTACACTGAGAAAATTTATCAAGTTTACCGGACGCATGTGATGTTTAATTTGTGAATTTAGTCCTATCCATTTTTACATAGCTGAAAGAGAAGCTTGAGCAAGTATTTGCTTTTGAATGTTACTCTATATGTCCGTGGGACCGATTTCATATCTGACATGTTGATTTTTAATGCAATGTCTAGGAGCCTTACAGATTTGCAGCCACTCTAGAACCTGAAGGTCAAAGCAGAATTTTAATTTTTTAAAGTATACATTTTAATAGTGCACTTGAATTCTTTCGTTGAATAAATCCCTATTTATCATCATTATATCATCATATTCGTTTATTGAAGACTTCAAATACATTTTTATTAGTACAAAAATGCAAGAAATCCATATTAAGTTTTAAAAAGGTCAAATCTAAATCTACACAAAGAAACAGCAGTTAAATATGATACAAAATTAGTTATGGAATATTGAACAGCAAATTCTTCCAAACTTTTGAGATTGAGGATTCTGTAAAAAATTAGAATTAGTTATAGACACTATTATTTTATTTGTGGACTCTGATATCCTCTTGAGAAGCGAGTATGCTGCTAGTCGCCTCATTGCCAAAACGTCTCGTGTTTCACATTCAACAAACATTTTCGAAGCACTGTACATTTTTCCATATTTCATGACAATTCGAAAACTGTCATTGTAAGCTACTCGTATTTGGTTCAGGATGTTAGGTGACACTGGAGCCCATAAACTACTACAATAGATTGTAGAAAAGTATGTCTTATAGAGATATAACCTGACATTACTGTCACAATTGCCAAATCTTGCTTTTATCAAGTTTGCATTACAGTACAGTTCCCTCCTTCTTCGAAGAATTTCCTCCCCATCTCTACTTCTGCAATTAATGTCATACCCCAAATAACGGACAGTAACTTGACATTGTATAGTTTTACCACACAGCTTTATGAGGGGCGTTGTATTATCAAACTTGTAATCACCAAAGCACTGTAAAACTGATTTTTTTGGATTGAATTGCAGGGCATGTGTGCCACCGTAATCTTCACAAATTTTTAAGAGTTTCTTAAGTACACTGATTGATGTCACAATAAAATTATATCATCGGCATAAATCGCATGATTGATGACACGACTCCCCACATGACACCCAAGCCCAGTAGCTGACAAAAGTTCACTCAAATGGTCCATATAAACCGAGAAAAATATTGGGGAGGCTTGGCCCCCCTGGCGGACAGAATTGAATGCAGGAAAAGGCTCCGAGAGAGTTGCCCCCACCGCACCGAAAATCTTTGTGTCCTAAACCAGAACATGAGGAATCCGACTACAGTACCAGGAAGTCCTCTATCACATAATTTCTTGAGGAGGAGAAAATGATTCACTTTATCGAAAGCTTTAGATGCATCCAAATAACAAGCAAACACTGGAGTATTATGGCGAACATAATGATGAGCCACTTGCTTAACAGCATAAATGGCCAGCTCTGTTCCAGTTCCCTTTTTGTATCCAAATTGATTATCAGTAGTGTGCAGGTGCATACTATACAGTGTCAATAATGACATTTCAACTATTTTTGAGAAGATATTTGCCAGAGCTATTGGTCGATAGTGACTACTTATAGTTGGATCCAGCCCCCTCTTTTTGACGATTGGAACAATGATAACTTTCATGATAAAATCCGGAATGTAATGATGTGCTATCATTGAGTTAATTAGATTTGTGATTGGTTAAACTATGCTGCTCCCTGCTCTTTTGAAATGTCCATACTGCAATCCTTCAGATCCAGCTGCTTTATTTATTTTTAACGCTTTAATAATTTCAACAGTTAGATCGATTTTTAGAGCTCTCAACCCATCATTATTTCGCCCGTCTCCGACATACTGAGAAACATATTCTGAATGCACGGTACTTTGATGATCATTAAATAGCTTAGCATTAATTTTCCCCCAGTAATTGCTTATAAACTTTTTCCCCTCTACACCATCCATGCAGTTGGTAACTGACTGATCTGACTCCTTGTCCTCCACTTTAACACGATCCCAAAACCGACGAAAATCTTTCTCCTTATAATTAAATGCAAGTTTTTCACTAGTTCGCTTAAAAGTCTCCCGTCGACATTTCCTAAGGGCATATTCAAATTCCTGTCTTTTTTTCTTCATTACATCAAAAAGTTCCACACATTCTTTCGCCTTAACGTAACAAAGATATGCCTTTCTGTAGTCGTCATATTTCGCTTTAGCTATTTCATTCCAACCATTAATGGCAGAGCTACCATTTTTCCGGTATTGATTATTTTTCTTAGGAAGTGATTTCCTGAGAGCTTCTATCAAAAACGATAATAAATCTTGAATTTTATTTATATGACACTTCTGTTTACAACAGGGATCTTCACATAAATTCCACTCAATACTCTGTATTTGAGAGTCGATAAAAAATTAGACCAGCTTTAATCTATAGACAAATTACTATTAGTTGTTACTGTGTCTCACTTGGGTTGTAAAAGCGGTTACATATAACGTCCCCTGGGTTATCTAATATTTCACATCCAAACAGTGACGGTACTAGTGATGTAAGTTCAACTAAGTTCAAAAAAATATTTAATGAAATAGAGGAATCTATGTATTGGTGTTAGTTGCGTAACTATAGTAGTAAATTAAGTCCCAAAAGGTGCCTTAAAATTATTGACTCTGGGAAATGTTTTCTGCGCAAACATGAAGCATGTACAGATGACACTTTATTTGAAAGGTATATTAAAATGCGTCATATGTATTGTAACGGATTGCAAGGCAAGGCAACTTCCTACGATAATATGTTTATTTTTTTTGCTAACTCTTGTAATATTAATACAAATTAGTTACAAATTGAGTAATGTAAAAATTATTACTTAATTATTATTTATTAATCCTATATCATTTGCAATAATTTAAATATTATAAGTGTAGTAGAATATGTAGTTTTAAATTTTAATTTGACCATTTTGTTGATGATTGCTTTAGAATTTTTTTAATCAGGTTCAAGTAAAATGAAGCAAAAACGTGCTTCAGTTTCAACGACGCGAAAGGTGAAACTATTTTAGAAAAATGCGGCTGAATAGAAGTTAATCAAAGCTTAACAATATGTATAATGGTTCATATTTTAGTACTAAATATTTTGTTTTAATCAAAAAATTGTACTATGAAGTCCGGATCATAATTACTGAAATAAACCACGTCCTTTTAATATAAGGCATAACTGACACGTATCTAGTTGCAACGAATACAAGTAATCTTTCATAGTAGAAAGCTTCATGTGCCCTAGGGATCCATAAGTAAATGACAACGGTCTTAAGGACTTCAGTGTTTTTCGAATGACTTTATCTTCTAATCTATTTTTATGAGTACTTTGTTCAAAACATATAAACCAGTTATGTTGTAAAACAATACTTTCAACACGAACCAATACGGCCACTCTCCAAATCACCGAAATCAGCACGAACCCATACGCAGAACAAAAGGGTATGCTAACATAAAACAACGGGTCAATGATTTTAATACCAAGAACAGATATTGTATTCGTCATGAGCAAAATCCAATAACCAACTCCCAACACTACTGGTAACAAAATACTGAATGATTCGTTAATTGAAACAAATAACACAGCCAAGGAGCGGTATATATTAATATTCTCTAGTGATACGACACAAGTCTTTAATATATATATTTTCCTTTTGTACGTAACTATAATAAGAATAACGTACACACAGAATGTTCTATTCATATTTATTCCTTCGTAAATGCTCCAAGTCCCAATGAAAATTCGAACAGAAAAAATAATTGACCGGGACCATAAAGGTTTGTACCACGCGTTAGGCAAAATTATACGAAAAAAGTGTACGGGAGCATCTAATTCGAAATAGAATACAAACGGTGGCAAGGTTAAATTGAAGAAACACCAGACCAGAACAATCGCACACAGAGATATTCCAAAAACATCCATTGACTGTTTGTGTTTGAACGAGGCACTTGTCCACTTTTTAGCTTTCGAAAAGTTAGCTTTTAATGTAAAAGGTTGATTCGTACAGTAATTGAATCGGTTTTGTTCTTGCACTTTAAAAGCTAAAAGTCGGTTGACAAACTTTACCCATGTATCCGAATGAGCAAATAATACTGCCGCAAATGTTCCACTCAATGCAGTAAGTAAAAACTGAGTTACAAGGATGAAGATTTGCATTATATTTAAATCATTGTATATATCGAGATAATAACAAATAATCACAAATGAGCTGTTAAAACATGCCACCCAAGGTTGCAGAATTACGTTTATGAATAACCATGGTATAAGTTTTGACTTGTGGTGGTTTAGTGTAAATTGAAAAAGATTATCATTCCAAAAGAAAGGCTGCTCGTAGTGAAAAAGCTTAGACACTATTTTGGAGTTTAACCTTAACGCCAAACGACAGAGTTTAGAAGTTTCCATTGGAATTTTAGAGTTTGAGTATAACTGCGTAGGTTTTACTTAAGTTGAAGTCTTTCTTTATTTAAATTAACTGTGTAAATACAAAGCATACATTTGATTACTTAATCATTTTTTATTCACCATCTTAAATCACCTAGAAGTATCCGATTATAGATTCTGTTGGTTAAATAGATTGGCAGGAGCGTGTCTAAACATTGCATAGGTTAATTAAGTTATGAAATGGAGATTTTAAATGAATTTCATACACCACAGAATCTTAATCCTGTAAAATGGCACAAATTATTTATTTGATTAACCAACGACGGATTGCAAATAAAACAATAATGTTTTCGTGCGCCCTTTTACTGGTGTTGTTACGAATGTTGAAAGCAAAGCGTCCAAAGTACAATTGAATAATACTATACACAGACAAAAAATTGTACATGAAAATGTAGGAATTGTTTTCAAACTCTACGATGTTAATATTAACATAATGTCAAAAATATATTCAATTAAAAAGTTTAACACAGGACACCAAAATTAGTTCTAGACACTCATTAAGTGGTTCGGTTAGAAGTTGAAAAAACTAAAACGAGCATATTTATATGATATTTTACGACTGCAGATAATACTTTCAAAAAGACATTTGAACTTCCTTTGATTTTGTAAATACAAAACCAATCCAATCCAATAGTTTTCGAAAGCTATGAAACAGTGTACGAGGCGTCCAACCCTACAAAAATACTAATGATAGCACGTCAAAATATACTACAACGCAACATATAGCTTTTTATGTCAAAATTAGTAATAGGTATTTTAAATGCAAGAAATATGTTTCTATACTGTGTATCAATACACATGAATACTTGACTTTACTCTTGTCGCGACAATCTTGGAGCCTAAGTTTCTTTATTGATGTTGAATTCCAAATTGTATACTTTTGCAATATTTGGGCCGGTATGTAATGTGTATGTCAACTTTTAAAAAATTGTCCAGTTTTCTTTATCTCTAAAATATATAAGGTAAAGAATATAGCACACTGACACACCTTCATAACCTAGCACTAAACCTTGAATCTAGTATACCAGCACAAATACACTACAAAAATCATTGTAGCAACTATGACCACGGCCAAATTTTCTTTTTATCAGTAATTTAAGTAATTTTTTCATTACTGTTATTAAAATTAAATTGATGGCATGATTGCAACAGTTTTTCTGGAATTGCGTGATTCAATAAAAATAAAAATCTACAAAGTGTCTCGTTTGCTATGTTGCGCACGTTAAAACATTACTATAGTAAGCGCTTAAAAATAGGTTGTGGTTAGCAGTTAAAATAAAGAAAAAGATCCCATAATTGATTCAAAATATTGGAGAATGATGGAATAGTAATGAAACATCGATATTAAACTTATAACGTTATTGAATTTAATCTGCACTCGAAGTATAATTGAACTAAGGTAGGGAAAAATACTTCGGTTCTATTATAATAAAACTAATGTATAGTTAATTATAAAAATATCTCCTTGCTTGCTTTTTGAAATTCGAATGAAAGAAATGTTGCTCCTAGAGCCGTTCTTTGTAAATGCAATTTTGGTGGGCACAAAACTTAATCATTTTTTGAAATTCAAAAACTTTATGATTCGATATTTTGACAAGGTTATACGTAAAGCAGTAAAGATGAAAAAGTCAATTTTAAGTGATAATATTGATCTTTTTTGAAAGCCTAATGAGAAAAAACCATGCTTAAGCTTTAATTTTAACTTTAGCTCCGATAATGTGTAAAACCTCAGTTACTGTCTTCAGGCAACATGATGTTAAGGTTTTTAACTTGTCTTGTTTGTCTATTTAAACCTTGTACAAATTATTAAATTTAAGAGTGCGCTTGTTATTTAAGTACAGTTGATAATGTACGTTCTACGAGGAAACAAAATTGGATCGGTCAAGGTTAATTCATAAATCCTACTAAACTGTGGTATCTGTTATATCAAAATAAGTCTGAATTGGCCCTTTAAAACATTAATTGTCTATATTTGTCTCCTTAACCCTTTTAATATATACAAATTTCGCTGCGTTTATTTCAAATGATTAAAAAAATGCACCATTATTACTGTAACAACGCCAACAAACTATTACAAATAGTTAAAGTAACTTCTATTCAAATGTCATTTGTGTATTGTGTAAATTGAGTTGAACACACCAACCACATTCAGTATTTTAGTAGAATTATTCGTTTTTATTCTTCATGCACCAATAATCACAAATCATTTTTTTAATACGATAATATACGAAATGCCTAACTTATATATGACCTCGGTAATGATAGTTATTTGGCAAGCTATTTCTTGCAACAGGTGTTGGTGGTGCCTGATAACACGATTTTTGCAAAAAACTTCAAAGTCAATCATATTAATATTTGAAGAATTGCTGTTTTATCAGTAATCGAGTTTCAACGGGGCGAACTGTTCAAATGTTTAAGGGAAGACGGTAAATTAGAGGATCATTGCACGCAACAAGGAGCAATATATTTCGCAAATGTGGTACATATGCTGGTATAGCTGGTATGCAGAAAAAAATGGATTGGCCTAAATTAAATACATATATAATTAATGGGTTTAAACATCCCTTTTAAACTGATAAGTTTACAGAGTCCCTATTAAGCCGTTTTTTATTGGTTTTTACCACGATGTAATAAATTTGACAATTTGCGACACATAACAAACTTGTCGATAATATTTGACCTCATTTTTCCTACAAAACATATCGGCTTATCCAAATGCTTCAATGTTTTTTTAAATAGGTGATTTAGGTCGGCTTTGTTACTATTTTAAAAGTTTAGAAGTTCACGTTATAAGTATAAATGCTGGATTATCCAAAACTATATTGTAGAAATCTTGATGCATATTGTCAAATTATTAATTTGAAATGCAAAAATTTGAAAGTCATGGAACTGATTGTGAGACCAAGCTGTATTAATAAGTACGTAAGGTATGTTTTAATGTTCATATGTTCACACCACAACTAAACTATTCACATCGATTTTTGTGTTTGAGATATTTGCAATAAGGCTTGTAGGAGCGATAATATGTAACCTAATAATCCCTAAAGATCAAAAGTTTTTATTCTTTGTAGAAATTAGTCTTATCCTAAAACTACCATCTACTAGCTTTCCAACTAATAATGGACGTACGGCATACAATAAAATGCCAGGAAAATATTACAATTAGCTGACAAGTAACAAATGTATCAAAGTGGGTGTATAACACAATGTATCGGTAATCATAAATTTATCAAATGATGTAAACTAACTTAAAATTTATCGAGAATTTACAATTGTTAATTTGGCAGTATCAACTTTGAAAATCTGACCACCTACCTGAGAAAACATATTCCATCTACCTAAAATCAAAAACATCCGTTTACGTCAACATGCTTATGTAAATTTTCAAGATATTGCGAAATTTCATTTGAAATATTATAAACGAGTGGTACCTATGGCAACTAGTTTGTTTTTACGATTTTTTTCCACGTAAGTTGGTCAACTGACTTGGCCCACAAGAGAACATTTCAACTTTTCTTGAGTAAGCTGGTTGTCATTTCTAACTTCAATACTCTTATTAAATATAAAGTTTTCATTTTAAAAGTTGTCTTTACACGAATAAAAAATAAAACACCAAAACCAGCTTCAAATAAAATATACAAGTTTTGTCAGCTCAAACTACAAATCCCATTTTTCTTTCTACCCTGCTCAGTATAAACATGATTTCTAAATTTTCCAAATCTGTAATAATTTTACGAACCTACACGATGAAGTATATTTTATTATCTGGCTTCGATGCATGGGACAAAAACAAGTCAGAATTTTGTTTGCCAAAAATTTACTACCAATGGAACGCCAAACTGCTCTTATACTCTTTGGGCTTGTATCCAATACTTCTCACTATACATCTTCTCAACAAGGCCATGTCAGAAACAATATTTGACGCGAACAACCCAGGAAAACTCATTTCATACGTAATCGGTTGGGGTGAAAATGCTGTTGGACTCACAATTGTTATAATGGGAGTATGGTGCAAAAACAATGCTCAATTATCTACTTACGTTCTAAACCAGCTATCTACCTATGACGATGTAATGGCAAGAATTCATCGAGAAAACGGACAAATCCCTCGTTTCATGAGAGATTGTGACAATATTATGATTTTTATATTTCTGACCACATTAATTATTCCCTTCTCCTTTGTGGCCGTTTTCACACTCAATGCCGACGAAACTCACAACTTGATAATGGACTGGTTAGAAATTGACCTAAAGTGGAGGCGTCATCCTTTAATTATGATTGGATTGTGCTGGGGTGCCAGCAATGCCGCAAGTATTGGATTTTTCGTGCCTTCTCTTGGGGGCCTGTACGCTTTGCCGGTAATAGGTAATCTAACTTACTTAAGCCCTCTTGATGTTTCCATTGATAGAAACCATAACAACCAAGATGGAATAATTCACTTAAAATTCAGAACTCAGGGATTCGGAACATTAACCGAGGATGAATACATAAGAATCATTCGTACAGAAGGTGTGATGAGTAAAATGATTGGCGAAATGAACCACTCAATTTGGATGAGTAGTCATCATGTAACTTTGCTGGTATTTTTTGTGGCTGGGATATTTGTAGCAATTAAGATTGCAGACGATTTAGTGGATGAAGGTATGCTTATTATGGTTGTTTTAGCAGCATCAATAATTATACCGGGATTTATAGAATATATGGAGTGTACTAGAGTTGGACAGATGAGCGATGCTTCAAGCCTACTGCTTAGGTCGAACAAAAAATTTTGCATGAGGAAAACTATGTTGTATAAGTTTATCATTAGTTGTCAAATCATACGTTTAGATTTAGGATATCCATTTTTTAAAGTTGAAAGACAGTCGTTTCTGGATTTTATGCATGAGGCTGCTAATTTCCTGTTCACAATTTTGACAGTGTAAATATCGACTCAGTATTTGAAGCAATATGTACCAAAATATACCAAAACATTGCATTTTTAAAAGGTACATTTGTGATTTTCGTACAAAAAGGATAGTATGGAGCTAGAACTATTTAGAAACAAAATTTGATGTGTTTACTATTCTTTTGGAACACTACATATACAAAAAATTAAACACAAACAATATCTTCAGTGAGTATTTTTCATCGTAGAATAAATTATTAAGAAAATTCCATGATAAGTATAAGCGACAAATAAAAAAAACATTTCAGAATAATACTAAACAAATAATGAAGGAAATTATTTCAAATGATTTGTAAACAATAATAATTACGATAGGGATCTAACGAATAAACTATTACTTTACAACACGCTTTGTTATTAACTAGATGCAGCATCATTAAATAATAAGCTTATTAAATTCAAAAAGTAGACCAGAAAAGTGTTAATTGTGGTCAGGATAAGTATTAAATATTGCGAGTGAATGAATAAAGTAGGGAAGTATATGTGTGTTAATTTCAATGTTAAAATGTAAAATAGGATGTGTATGCAAGTGAACCGTAATCAACAAAACATTCAACTAAAAAAATTCTGAAAATCACAGAGCGATGCAAAATATATCCTGGGCCAGTAAACGCTATGCTAAGTTTATGCTAAATACCGAGGTAAAAATTGAATGATAAAACATTGTTTTATTTATTTTTAAATTTTATACATGGTAACCGACCCGTAGTTAACCAAGTATTTAACTGGAAATGGTAGCATGAGTTTAAATTAAAAAAAATAATCGCTTAAACAATAATAATGTTAGTTATGGCAAAATTTTATATTTATTAAGTGAACAGTAATAAACAAATTATTGCGGGCTATAATTTAACTATTTAATAATCATCAGAAGACCACATATTTATTTTTCGACATATTCCATCAGACGATTTGGCGAATCCTAAACCACATCTTCGTTCATTTCTTCTTGAAACGTACTATAAAAAAGTCAAATTAAAACTAAAGACTTATGCCAAATTTGGTTAAGATATGTAAGAACAGTTAGCTAATTTTGTATTGATGGAAAACTTTTTTAGTCTTGCAACTAAATTTCAGAAACTCATTTATTTTATACATAATCAGTTTTCCATGCTTTTATCTGTTTACGCATCTATTACACACAAATGTTTTTATCACGAAACCAGTCATGCTTCCATAATAAAATTGTTATCAGTAATAAAATCTAATCTAGAAAAATATAAAATGCTTACAGTGGCACGCTTCATTTGTGTCTGCGGTTGACGTTTCTGGGAGCTTCCCTTCATTTAGACAAAATAGTTTTTTATGTACAACTATAAAATGTCACGGATTCAATATTTTACTTATTACTGGATTCAAAATGTTGAGCACTTACTTTCAGATCAGTTTCTGACATCGATCGTCCCCGAGAAGTGGTTGGCCAACCTGTAACAATTACCAAGAGGAACGCAAACACCAGCAAGAGTTGCACGACAAAAGGATTGAACTTCATTTTTTAACGTTTTATTAGAATTCTAAGTTTTTAAGCGACAAGAATGTTATTATGGAGCTACAACTAAAAACAAAATGTGATGTGTTCACTATTCTCTTGGAACACTATATATACAAAAACTTAAACACGAACACTATCTCCAGTCAGTATTTTTTCATCGTAGAATGAATTATAAAGAAAATTCCACGATTTCATTTGATAACAGTTTTGGCCACTTAATCATAAAACAGTTATGTGCTCCAGGAAAAGTAGATGAACTTTAATATGCCAATGCACTCTTGTATTGATGAAAACATATGGAACTTGTTTTTTATGTTTAAATGAAAGCATCAAGGAAGTAAGGATGTGTTGCTGGATAATTATATATTGGTTTTTTATTTATTATTAAGCTGACCGGCATTATGACACACTTTTGTTTGTCTGTCCGTCTCTCAACAAAATTATGCGTGTAAGGGTGAGCTAAACGGTAATTTTTTAAGCCTTTATTTTTCACATTTCAATATCTTTAATGTTACTATAAGTTTTCTAGACATAACAATATAACTTTGTAATTGTAGTTTTGAGTTACAAATTTTTTAACCAAGCATCGCGAATTTAAAAAAAATGTTATTTAGTCTTTATAATAGTTTTGCTATGTTTTTATAGTGTTTTAAGTTTTAAATCAATAAACACATATTATTCATTACTTGTGCTCAGGCTACATGTCCAATGTCAAGTATTGCAGTTGAGGAAGAACAGGCTATCTCATTGATTAACCACAACATGTTTTAGTGCTTTGAACTCATCGACCAGACAAACAAGCACAATGAGTATGTTTGTCTCTTTTAAACTGGTTCAGATAAGATCACTCCAATAAATTTTGCAGTTAGGTAGTAAATGATATTTTTAAATAAAAAAGGTTCCGTCTAAAACCTTCGTCAATTAGAAACATCAATAAGATTTGTGTCAGTCAACTTGATGCAAATAGAGATCAGGATGAAAAACTTATTGATGTAATGTAAGTAAATGCGAAATGCATAGTTAACTTTTAGTACATGAAAATAAAACAATACAACGTGGAAGCTTTCGATTGCTGAGTGGTAAACTATTGATTTTTTGCGTTTATAAAATTGGTAGAAACATACAACTATGTTTATATACAAGTAAAAATTTATTTATTACCATTAAAATCTGCAGGAATTCTGCAACTGTTTATAATCGTATTTAATACTGCAAAAAACATTCCAGCGTATTCAAACTTTTCAAAGAAAAGTTTGTTAAAATACTTAAGTTTAAGAATAATAAGAGTTGGACACGGGATGTTTAATTTTTGACATTGTACATAATAAAATGTATTACAACCGCAATGAAAGGCATTTAATTATACTATTTTACATGAGTAATTGTAATTGCCAAATTTATTTAAGGGGTTAACATAAAACATACATGAAGTGTATTTAAATTTCACACAACTTAGGAAAACAATTTTCATATTATGTAACGATTTACACATCAGCAAACTTTCTTAAATTATCGTGTAAGTATTACAATAAAACACTTTACCTGATTCTTTATATTTACCGACATCAGCACTTTACAATACATTGATATGCTTTACTGTCGCACATTCTCGTTTAATTTAGTAAATAAATAGTAAACTGGAAATAATTTTATATGATTTTTGAGATAACAACAAAATCTGAGATTTAGTTGCGAATAAAATGTAGTTATCCAATTTTGAATAAATCTATCAAGAAACCTGCTAATTTATAACATTTTATTGTTAGAAAATGTTTACTTATGGTTTATAAAATATATAATCCAAGTAAATATCAATAAACACAAAGGAACTGTGAGAAAAATTTCCTGTGAATCAGCTGCTTTGCATTCTGTACATTGTTTTGTTGTGAAGTTGTGATCATGCCTTTGTTGTTTGTTTGTGTTTACTATTACACATTACACATCAGTAAGTAATGTTTACTTTCTGCGATCTTTGGTCTAGAGTACTTTTGTTCTTGCTCAATCGACCGTGACGAGTATAGCAAATCAGGTACGAGTTTTTTTTGGCGGCGGTACCAAACAACACTATTTCAGCTGACTTGAGTCATAGCCCACTGAAGAAAAGGCCTGCCATTAAGCGTAGTTCAAGCGACATCAGTTGTGGCAGCACCAGGCACACCTGTATTTAAAAAGCATATGAAACCGGGTGTGCCTGGCAGAGCCATCTAGCGGATTTTTGCTTTTAGTGGCAGGCCTTTTTCTTCAGTGGGCTATGCTTGAGTGTACAGATGAACACTTTGAGTCATGCAAGTTCATCAAGGGCACATAAATTTTACAATTTTTCAATTTTTATAAATATCAATGAAAATCAGAATGTAAGCACAATTTGACAAGCTTACTTCGCATTTGAGGTCAGATTCAAGTATTGAACTACTGCTATACTAAAAAAACGCGGGAAAATCCAAACTTTAAAATTTTGGGCCAAAATTCATTTTCCAATAGGGATTCGGAGATGCCAAATCCGCATTCGTAGTCAGATTCAAAATTTAAATTACTGTTTTAGCGGAATAATTCAAATTTGGAGAATTCGGAAACAAAAACTGTATCCGACGGGGATTGGGAGGCGTACAATCTGAATTGCAGAATTTGTAACTTAAAAGACTACATTAGAGAAATAGCAGGAAATTTCTAACATTACAAAATTCGAGATTAAAACGAAGAAAACTAAAATAAATGGGTCAGAAAGTGGTGAAGTGTAATGATAATGAAGGGAGAAATTAAGTGAGTTAAGATTAGTAAACGAAGTGGATAAGGAGTGGGATAGGGATTAGGAGAATGGCCTTACTTAGGAGGGGTTTGGAAAATGGCTATGGTTAGAAGGCGACAGTTGTGCGAGCGGT
>JAQFXM010000331.1:0-55201 GCA_034693345.1 Entomobrya multifasciata
AAGAAAGATCAGCATGTACATGCATATGTATGATACATAGTTTGAATAGTTGATCACGTAAATATGACACCGGCTTACTATTTCTTCAATTAAAATTGCTGGTTTCTTATAATTTTACAGTTGCCTTATTATAAATGTGCTGCATTTTTTAATTCCCTTAGGGACGTATCGCTTCTTGCTGGATATGGCGAAGAATTCGGCACCAACAGAATCGCCGACACTGAAAATGCTTTTGTGAGTATACTATTTATTGACATATTAATTTTTATATAGATCTTTGAAATAATTATGCTAAGAAGATGTCTGTTATATGTATTTATGTAGGTTGTTGGGCTCTCTATTTACACCGGAAAAGGCGCAATGGCTTCTGTTTACGAAGTGGAATTCGAAAATCCAAGCAGCGAAATCATTACAAAGGTAACCACAGTGCTCATTCAGAGATAATAAAAATTTTTAGCTGTAATTTTTTAAAGCTTGAAAACTAAGTACTAATCCACATAATTTACCATGATACTTGTGTAGATCGAACAAGAAGTCCGGTCACGTCCACACAGTTTCTGCTTCGTGTTCTCACACGACGGTAGAGATGGCATTCTGGAAAAGGATGAGGATGAATTTGGAAACTGGGAGCAGTTTGTCCCGCCAAAGTCAAGGGTTGCTGAAATTTGCCAGGAGCTCCGGAAGAATATGCCAAGAACGCATATAATTGGGATCAAGTCGCTCCCATCAGTTATAACAAAAAATATCGATACGGATAAAACAAACGCGCAAGGTTCTAGGAAACTATGCTATGGTATCCTGCTACTTTCGTACGAGTAAAAGTTTTATGTTTTTTTTCTGCCAAGTTTTTTACTTGAAACATTATACAATCTAACAATTTCGTTGTTCCATCACCACTTCTACGCTGGTATTGTTACTGAATCATGATTACAAACATAGCATGCATGCATTACAAACTTTTTGGTTTGCTTTTATTGCCCAATCGATGTATCCGTCTAGTCGTGTAATAAAATTTACCAAGATTAAGGTGATGTAAAGTGTCGTCATAGTGTAGTCAACTGTAAATTTTATACTTTATAGATGCTATGATTACAACAAAATAGTTGATTCTTTTCCAAACATAATAATAATTAAAAAGTATCTTAATACCCCAAGTATGTACGTGTGACGTGTAATGATAGTGATATGATAGCGATGAGATGAGAAACGAATTAATAGCATGACAATCAACATAAAAAATTTAATATGAATTAATACATGAAAGCAACAATGGAAAAATCCAAAATGTCACCAAAGTTGTAATATCACAGGATTACCGTACTAGCCTCAGATTTAATTATTTTTCTTGGAATTACATTAACCTTAAGTTTTCCAATCTGTTGTACAGTGTCACCACTGATCATGGTATGGTGTCTTCATCCAACTTATATTCTCCAAAATGATATCAAATATTATAAAGGTGCCAAATAGTTTCAAGTCTGTAAAATCATTCACGGAGAAAGCCTCAATCCAGCAGCATAGGCCTGAGGCCATAGGCTTCCCATCCTAAACATATTATTGTATTAGTTTTTAAACTTATTACTTAATATTTTATTGGTCCAATTATAATTTCACTTATTTTTATTTTGTAGATTTTTATTTGAAACACAATGTTACCATTGCACCGGCAAAAGCCCTACAATAATGTACAATCTTCGATAAACTTTTTCGTGCACCGTGCACAATAAAACATAATTGACTCAGATTATCTGTAATATCCTGATTTTTGCAACATCTTGAAAAAACATGAACTCGAAACATTTTCTCTTGACATTTTGCACGTTCGCAATTTAATTGCATGCCAGGGTTCTTCAGATCTTATATATTGAGATCGTTTTTGCAAGTGTTCGTTTTTTGGGCTGGGCTGAGACTGGTGGTGCATTGCATTGCATGCCACAAAACAAAGGAGATCATGTATATACATTTCTAGGTACTATGTAACAAGCGTTTTAACATATCAAGTGATCATGTTCACCATCATAATGATCATATAAAGTAAACTGAGGTGATGATGAGCCATGAGCCTCTTTTTTTCAAAAACTTGCTTATCAAAAGAATTGCACGTCATTGTCATTGCATACATTGTTTACTCCTCAAGCAATTCTACAAAAAGATAACTGGTCCTGCCCTGCCGGCACTCTAAGAAGTTTTTACTCTGTTAGTATTAAGTCAGGTGTAAATGAAATCATGCCATGCATCCTCGCTTATAGTAATCCGATCAATCTTAGCTTTGGAGTTCGGTGTGCAGTACTGTTGCAATAGTGAGACAGAAGGTTTGTTACTTGATATAAATTGAAACCATTTTTAGGTGTTTTTTACGATCCATTCTCAAAATAAATATATTGTATTTCAAAACTGTTACTTAAACAAATATTTAATGATCTTAAACTAAATAAAATGCTCGAAAACATGCCAAATGAAAGCGTTACAAGTTTACTTGATTGTGAAATCTATAAACTTGTTGATCATCTTCATTTATATCACCTTTTGTTTTTCTAGTCGAGAGATCATAAGGAAAACTCTCGTCACCTTTTGTATCCGATTCATTAAAAATTGAAATTTTGAGTTGCAGCTCAATTCAAGCATTTGTACTTTGAAAAGTTATACCTAATTTTGTAATGCATTTTAATAAATTATGATGGCATGCATGTTAGTAATTGTATGCGTGTCGCAACACTGCATTGTGCATTTAATTATTCATTTTGATCAGTGTACGTAATGATGAGTTGAGGATACATGATATTGATGAATGAATGTGGGCATTAAGTACACAAACAACTAAACTCCCTACATTTATCACACTTCACTGGTCGAAAACTCACTTCGCTTCGTCAGTAGTGATCTTCACCAGTTGTCGGTCAGACAAAAGTACCAGTTCTGCTTGAAGTTTAAAAAACAATTTGCTAGTTTCTGATCCTTCGGCTGCTAGCTTGTTAGCTTATTAAACTGAGATTCAAGTTTGTGCTGCTGTAGGTACTATAGAAAGGACAAACTCCATTCCATAGCCCTCTTTCCGCTCATTCATTCTCCAAACATAATTTGTCATTGTGAAACATGAAATCAAGTAAGTTTTGAAATTTTGCAGCAATATGACTCGAGGGAGTAAAAGTAAAGTTCAGCGAGTTTTTTAGGTCAGTTTAAAATTCATCATGCTATCAAAATCAATCTTTAAGATGATTTTCCGTCGAATGTTGAAATGCCACGCGAAATAAATGTGAGGATAAATGCTGGAAAAGCTAAGCTGTGTAAACATATTTACTGAACTCTGTAAAAGTATTTATTGTAATAATTTATTCTTTGAAGTTTTGTATATAAAGAAGGAAAAATTAGATTTGGTATTTCTATTTCACTATCTTCTACGTATGTATGTAGTTTGGTTGTTGGAGGATGAATTAGTCCGAAATGTTTTTTATAAGGAAGATTTATCAGTAGTTGCATCATCAAATTGAACTATTATTATTATAGTTTTGCTGAGAATTTAAAAGATTTTCTGTTATCCTTATTAGCTTACGGTAAGTAATTATTGATTTAAGAGTTGTCCTGCATAGAAATCCTGTCCTGTCTTTTAAATTGCTAGAAAATATGTGGTAAAGGTTTTGTTCAAATGACCTGTTGTATCTATCAAATTAGATAGTTAAAAGTCAACTAACATAGCACATAAACCTATATTTTATAAATGCAGTAAACAATTGAGTAAAATTAGCAACACAAAACAACACAACTTAACTTATAATTATGCAGACACTTTGATCATGTTGTTCATTCAAATAAATGGTATAAGACTAGAGACATTATCAAATAAAGTTCACTGTTTTCCAACGTACGTTGTAATTAAATAAACTAGTGTACGGTCTAATTAATCGTATCTGTTCAATTGAGCTACAAACATAAGTTCTTATCCACTACTATAATATCTACTATTTGGAAGGGAATGGGAGTTCCACAAATGCACAAGTTTAAAATAAGAATGGAAAGTTTGGTTCAGGAATCCTTTCGGACAAACGCAATCAATCATTTCAATTTACGATGATTTTGATTTATGGGAAGTCCCATTGGTAGCTGGGGCGTGGTTGTTGGTTTGATTTGAACTGCCAGAAAGTTTGATGGAGAGGGTCTCGTAGATTGAGGAGAAATTCTGGAAAGAATAGAAAGATAATCTTAATTTGTAATTCATTTGTGATATATACAAGTTTGTCAATACTGCTGGAATTGACATACGACACCTTACCTTTATAGCTAAGTAAACAGCCCCAATATATGCAGCAATGGCAAGAGAGAGAACGAGATCAAAAACGGCAGGTTTCACACTGAAAAAATACAACAGCCAGATAAAGAATTATCCTGACAATGACATGACAATGATACTAAATAATGATGACTTTATGAAGAGTTCTTACTCGTAGGCAACAATAATTCCGCTGGTGCCATCGTAAAATACCAAGTTGGCATCACGCTTGTCAGGCTTCATTGTAAATAGAGAGGTTTCGTGAGTGTATCTAAAATACATAGAAATGAGGTTTGATTTCTTAATTAGTCTTACTTTGATTTTAAAACAGTAAACCGTAATAAATTAGAAAATTTTCATCTATCCATACCTGGCTAATACACTCCTCAATGACTGTACAAACTTGTTTTGCCTTCCAGCCAGTAACTGAGCGGATCTGGGCTGATTTGTGATAAATTCCAAGAGACTCCCCATTGACTCATCCGACACTCCCAAAGACCCCGAAAAGGCAGTTCCCACCTCTGTCACATTATACAGACTAGCTGCTAAAGCTTCGGCAACAATTCTCGTTTTCGCTCCGAGATTTTCCACGTCCACATTATCTTTAACGTCCAACATACTGCTCTTAACAAGTGATGGACTTTCAGCCGAGCTGAGTGTGATTGCATTGATTTTCTTCAGATGGAACTTTTCATGTTCCCATCCAAGTAAACTCTCTGTCCGAATTTTCTTTTGACTGACTTCCACTTTTATTCCAGGTTCCAAGTGGGCAGCAGCCTTTTTCAAATTTTGAATGAAAAGATGGAGCATTGTTCCTTCTCGAATTGAACGGCTAACATGAATATATAAACGATCTGGGTTTTGAGTAAGTGAATCCAGACAAACCACTAGCCGCGTGTCTTGCAGGTCGCTCTGTTCAGAGGAGTCTACTTGATCTTCAAGATACTTTTGGGTACCTTGATAGTTAAAATGCCCAGCACCTGATAAAAGAAACAACAGAGAATTTGGAGGTCGGCCCTTCGAACCTGCTTTCAAACTTCCCCCATAAAGATGACTGAAAACTCTGGCAAGTTCCAACAACGCCACAGATCCACTTCCGTTGGAATCTCCACCATAACTTAACTCTGCTGCTGGACTCATGCTGTCATAATGTGTGGAGATGAGAATAGGAAAACTCCTACATTGTTTAGTAGCACCACCAAGAAGTGCTCCCTGAACAGAAAGAATCTGGGCATCCCCCATCACCTTTGGGGATCCCAAGGAAGACACGAGCTGGACACCATTTCCATGCACGTGATGGAATAATGTTTGAAGTGCTGTGGATGCAGTACCCAGACTTTCAGCCGAAGCTTTGATAGTGTTGTAGACCTCAGTCACATCAGGGTTATCCTGGATGAAGTACACTGGTACGGATGTAAACTCTTCGAGCATTACCTGCTCAAGTTCTTGGATTTGATCACGGAGCTCGCCAGAGATACTGGACAGATCTGCAGGAACAATGATAACAACGCCGGCAACACTGTGACGGAGAAGGTCACGATATAGAGTTACAGTGAGGTCAACAAGTCGAACGACGTAGCAACGTCGAGGACTGGATACGATCGGGGATCCAGGGAGGATTCTAGTTTCAAGGTTTAGCAAAGATCCAGATGTTCCTGAAAATTGGGGAAAAACCAAACAAATTAGAACAGTACAAAATTAATTCGAATTACGGAAAATATAACGGTGTATTTTTTAATAAGTTATCTACCATAAGATGATCCATGAAGCTCAAACTGTTGCAGTCTAAATGCAGGAAATTCTTTAGATGCCATACAAGTGGGGGCTGAGATCGACACAAAAATGGGTAGAGCAAGAATCAAATAAGCAAAAAATGAAGTACGACACAAGTCTAACAACTCATTTCCTTGATCAAACCACATCGTGGCTAATTAAAAATGTGTATTCTGAGTAAACACACAACATCCACAATTAACTAGAAAAATGTATACAAATTCACTTCTCACATGACTGTCAGCTAATTATTATTTTCACATTAATTAAGTCCACTAATTAACAGTCAATATCGATAGAAAAATATCAAGAACATCTGATACGCAAAAATATGGGACGTTTTCGTAGTTAAACCTAAAGTTTACACCTATCAGTTATTTTAACGTATGTATTTTAGCCAAATGAACAATAGTGGCTGCAACTCTAAACCCTTTCTATAATCACTAAAAACGAGGTCACCAAAGTAATTAAATTGGAGTCATGTTTACTTTACATCACATGGATATCTTTAAATTGGGCTTCTCTACTGGTTTATAAATTGTACATTACATCTTGATGATGAGCCGGGTTTGAATCCTGGCAACTGTCTCTATTTACCCCGTCAGCTTAGTGACAACAAAGAGATTCATAATTCATAGATTTCTTGCCTTTGTTCATTTTCGTAAGCATACTAGAAGGCATCTTATTAATGATGTAGTCTACAGATAAATGTATTTTTTATGAAATTGTACAAATGACTATAATGTCATTAAATCAACAATAAAACTACTAATTATCTTACTCTAATACTTGATTACATTTAAAATTACTGTTAATAAATGTATTAATTTAAATACCAACACATCCAAACTATATCTATAAATAATTATATTTTAATTTTTTGTAAAACAAGTTTGGCTTCCATATTGAGTAAATTGTCTGTACTCGCAGGAAAAGGAGTTTCTCCAACAAATTTTAAATTGCTGATCGGATCCTGCCAGCCCCGATTTCTATAAAACATTTCTCTTGTTTTATAGAAATTGCCATCGAGTATTCTTGATACAACCCGATAACACTCTCTCAGACACTCAGACTCTACAATAGTCTCTTCAGTGGCCAATTCTGCAACAGGCAAATACGCCTGTACCTGAAATTTTTTAAAAAGGCAATTAGTTTGTAAGTATTAAATAAAGAAGTGGAACAATTTATTTTTTAATGATTTTTTAAGTTTAAAAGTTAAAAAGTATTATATTTGTTGTTCATTTATAAAGCATGCAACCGTTTTTTTTGGTGATTTCTCCAAAACTATTGTGTTTTAGACTAATGTCGCTTGACAAAGTTTGATGCCAATACTCGAATTTATCAATTTATGTAATAATAATTTTCGCTCATTTGATTAGTATGTAACGGTTAATTGACCGTTGCTTCGAAACCGTTAAACCAATTTGACTCAAAATCAATATGCTTATTAGTTGTACCATGAGGTACTTTTGTATCAAATTTGAAGTCTATGGATCAAAGCGTTTTTTAATTAGAGCTATCATAGACATACATATATACATACAGACATGAAATATGAACTAAGTAAAAAGTAAAGTACTTTCACTTCTTAATTTCCTCAAAGATTTCATGTATAACTATTCTTTATTTGATTATTGCTGTATGATTACTAAAAAATAAAGCATTTACTGTTCCGTATTATATAACCACATTTGATTTTTCTTAATTTTTTTATCAAATTGTTATAGAAAGCAGGCTTCATGTGCCAGACGGTGTATCCAACAATAACAAGGCGCTCCCTTTGTATCGGTTTTCACTTCGAGTGGTGAGGTGGCATTGTAATTTTTAAGAAAAATTTAGAAATTATATCTGTATGAGAACAGTCATCATTTAATACGTAATTATCACATATATATTCGATTTTCCAACGCCAGACGATTGAGAAGCTTCCTCAAAAAATTCAAGGGGCTATTGAAAAAACCGTACCAGTTCCTTAAATGCATTTGTAATACATAATTATACGGATACAAGTAAAATATGTGTACATAGTTATTATTGTGCAGTTACCTACATCAATTGTAATGAAGAAAGATTTCATATGAATGCTATTATTTTATATCTCAAAAATACCTGATATTTATTTATTTTTGATTTACAAAAGGCAATTAACCATTACCGATCATTTAGTTGTGAGATGATATGATTATCATACCAAACATGATCATTGACTGCCTCGAAGCGTTGTTTACAAACTGGTAATGGTAGTAATGAAATGCGGCAGAAATGATTACGCGCGATACATACCATATCAGTGCATAAGAAAACAATGATGTGATGCTATCACACAGAACTATTATTGATCAGACATGATTCAGCAGACTGAATGGCTCCGTCATCATAATATTTGAGAAACATAACACACTGTGTGATAGAAATGGAGAAAAGAGGTCAATCTACATCACGAATACACAAAAATGTTTTTACGTTCAGCCCATAAAATAAATAAATGTATTTTACAGACTTGCCTTTGACAATGAAACCGAATTTATTCATTTTGGATCTTAGATTTGTTCATAAAACATGAAGTCTTTTTATCAAAGTGATGCTTGAGAACTTGCATTTAACAAATTCAAAGATTAGTTTTAAATGAACAACCCCATTTGTTTTTTTTATATATTCGATGCGTGTTTCACAAATGTCAAAAGTAAAGAGAAAAAGCTTTCTCTTTCCTTTCGTAAATTTTACAAACACAAAAACTATTGCCTTGTCACTCCAACATTTTTATTTTCGTTGAGGGTGGCGTGTGGTGAGGCGGTGGAAACAAAAATTTTGGTGAAGATAAAAAATAGAACAAAACAAAAAAAATCCACAATTCATTTCATGCTTCTGTTATTGCGCGCTATTGTAGCGCGACGTATTGATGATGCTGTGGTAGTGTGACGTGTGGCGTTTGCTGTACATTATAAAAACGAAAATCAAATATATTATGTACGTTTTTTTGTTAAAGGTGTCATTAAAAATCTGTTGTAAATAATACATACATTTTCTTCAACCGTTTAACGTACCACCAACGTCGTCTTTTCACTTGATTTGAAAGGGAACGCGCCTTTGTAAATGTTATTGAAAAATTAAAATTTGAAATTGATAATACGAAATTGTTCGGTTTTTTCTTCTTTTTATAATGTTTAACGGTGTGCCTGCCGGGGTTTAATTAAGATGATGATAATGGTAATAATCATAAAGACGACGGCATGCATCGGCGTTTGTTGTGATTTGAATACAAATTTTAAGACTTGGCTTGTTCTGATGGTGCAAATTTCCCATTTTTCTACCAGACAAGATGAATGATAACTTGAGGGTGAAATATTATATGCGGGGGAATACAATAAGTTACAATGCAATCGGCAAAGAGAAAACAAAATATGGACATTAGACACATCTTGGCCATCACTGATGATGTTTCAACACTTTATACGGTATCTAGTTGTCTAGTCTACTTTAGAAACTTTTACATCTATATGAAAGTATGACATTCATACAACACATTGATGTTGCCACATTGCAAAAATAGAATGGAAGTGGAAAAGAAAACTGCAGTGTAATAATGGTGCATTGTTAATAGGTAAAAATGCAGGTGCAGCACAGCAACAGTCAAGATGACGGATTGATTGATGACAGCAAATGAAAAGATGAGCAAGCAAGGGAACGGTTGCATAGGATCATCATCATCATTACCATATTAATAAATGGTAGTAGTACAGAATAATCATCATTAAAAGGCCAAATATGGCTGTTCAAGTTAACGGTGAAAATTGAAAATGCTAACATTTGATATTAAACGAAGATTTACATTTTTAATGATGAGAGCAAATAGACGTGCCTCTTATAATTCTTAATTTATATTATGCTGCGCGTCCAATTAATTTCGAAATGAAAAATTGAATAGTTAAAAGTGGACATTCAAAATGAAAAGTGAAGGTGCCCAGTTCAACTTCTTCAGCCATTCAGATAATTTAATATTCTAATTTTTGCTAACTTCTTTTTTGTTCAAAATCATCACTATCACCGTCATCGTGTTAGCGACCAATTATTTTTACTTTTATTTCAAAAGTTGCATACATTTTTATTAAATGTCATAATTCATCAAAAAAATTTATTGTAGAAGAATAGTAAAAGTAAAAATATGACGGAGCATATCAAGGTCTGGGTCTCATACGCTTTTATATATAATTTTGAAGATACTTTTTTAAATGGCAATTTTATAAAAACTCGCTGCCTTATAAACTTCTTCGGCATGGTTTTCATTTTTTTCTATCGACTGACCACACATTAAACAGACTTCCGTACCAAATTTATGACTTGATGTACTACCACTGTTACTCGTGCATTACTATAGTCTCAAATATTTTCATTCATTCTTCCTTTCGTTTGTTTGCAATTTATTCGTACAAACTTACTGCTTTTTTCATTTGTCAAGCAATTGAAATGAGATGAGAGTTTTTGTTTGTGATTTGAGTGGTGGTGTATGAAAAGTGAGAACACTGCAGAGAGGAGAGCGCACCATTTTTCTCTTGCGATCATGATAATGATAATAACAAAGATTATATTGTTAGCGAAAACCAAACAATGTATTTGGATACTCATTCATTCACAATCACTCGAGTTGAGTCGGACTAGGCCAGAACAGCCAGACAGTTCAAGAAAAAATGTGTGCCAAAAAAGTCTCGTCATATGCGAAATAACTACGAATTAAAATGTAGAAAAATGTATTTTTTTTTGTTTCTAGTTTTTAGTTGAAATTTTGTTTGCAATTCAAGATCAAAGCTGGAAAACTGTTCCTATCCCAATTATTGTATAAGGTTAACACATAATAATTTACTCATATATCATTATTATAATTATATATGCTACTTACCTTAGTTTGGACGAGAACTTTCTTCACCATGTCTGAAACTTTAACTTCATCGATTGTTAAACAATCCTTCACGATCGCAAACCTCTTATCATTATATCTGAATATAATGACTGCAATGGTGTGACCAACCTGTTTTTGTGCACGATGAACATGCGAAGAGGCTAGGAAAACTATCGGTTTTCTTGAGGCTTCTGTGGCGGCTAATAACACCCGAATTTGTGCTATTACTGTAGAATCCGCCAGGTTGACAGTTTGCCAATAAAATGGGTGGTTAGTTTGCTGGAGACTTTTGGCTTTCTCAGTTCGGTTTTTATACCGTAAAAAATGTGGAAACCTGAAAAAAAAATTAAATTTCTTAGGGTTATGCATATTCATACTAATAAATACACAACGCAACAACCAGCAAATCCTTTCTGACTACATCTTTGATGTCATAACTATCATCATTAAATTTGTTTGTTCTCCTACTTCCGTTTTTACACTATATATCTGTCACATTAATTTGTTAAAATTTGAAAAGTTTTGCATATTAAAACAGCCTGTCATCCTAAATAATTTTTTTTGCTGCAATTCAGCAACAAAGCATTCATATGCGACCATAAAAAATATGTAACTTTACGATCTACTGATTGTGTAAAACAATATAAATGCGTGAGTGACTAGACCCATAGTTAATTAACGTTGATAAGATCGTAGAAAATTAGTTCCTTTAGCTGTGCATCTTGAAGTTTAGATAATAACAAATTTAAAACCACACCAGCCTACATTTCACATTTAGTTTCTATTTCATTATAGTTTTTTGCGGATTTCATGTATTCACGAAAACCAAGTTAAGCTGAAAAACAGTTTACAAAGCTTTCAACATGGAAATAATCTTTCATTTTAGCTGTAAATACAAATTAGCATACAGTACTATTATAACTCTATGAATTTTAACAGGGTGATCGATTGTTAAGCAATCCATAATATTACAACATCATTCTCATGATCATGTTCTGGCCACAATGTACAGCTTGAATTGTTAGAAGATTCAATATTAATTTTCCTCCAAATGATAATCATAAACAAAAGAGGAAAAAATCGATGTCCCATCTTCTAAGCTCTCTTGATCGTCAATAATTTTATTTGGTTCGCCAAAAATGCAAGTACACATACTTGATAATTTGGAGTTTAAGAGATGAAAAATTGCATACTCTCAACTCAGCCTTCCCATTTTGCTGTGAAATTTTTTAGCTGAGTATATGCATTTTTTCTTCCATCCAAAAATATCAAATTGCAAATCTATTTACATAAATTAGCATCATTCTTTTTGGACGTTTTTGCAATATAATAATTGCGGTAATCCATATTTCTCCTTTAAAAAGGCCAGTGGGATGGTCTCTGGTATCCATGACGACATTACTTATGCGCTTCAAACGAAGATGCTCATAATCATTGATCATAATTAAAGCAGAAGGACAAAAATTTACCGTCATGCTATTCCAAGTTGAACTATGAACTGCCACTCTTATTCCCTGTTAAACGTGTTATTACCTCCGCGTGTTGTGCGTAACGTCACCTAATTTTCGTAGAATTTATTTTTCCATTCAAAAATTTCTCGTCGAATGAATTGTGTGATAACGTGTTATTATGTTGCTCTCGCTTTTAACTAAATTAACAAGCAATCTTTAAGCTTTCGTAGGTATTTAGGCGTTTGCTAAATACATAAACACAGAGATTTTAAATGAGCTAAGAACTTTGTTAATAACAATAATAAGATAAGTACATTTTCATTTTTGTTTTTAAGGGAACGAACATAGAGGGTAAGGATAACCAATATTTATAACTTTACATGAAATGTACATGACAAGTAACAAGTTAAAAATGAGGAATGTGAATTTTTTTGAAGATCATAACACTTTTATGTAATACAGACAATAAATTATACAACAAGATCTGCAATTCAGCTAAATTAGATAGCTGCCATTGTAAAAATAATATAGAAGGTCATTCTGCAGTATGCCGCTGGGTAAATGATCATGATCATTTGAAGTTTCATGTCATGATGATGATGATGGGCACTTAAAAGTCAACTGCCTGTGAAACGTAACCTACCTCTAGATACGTAGTTAGGTAGCTTGGTTGGTTGATAACCAAGGTAATAGATTAGTTTTCTTGATGAGATTACGCAACGCTTTAAAAGATCGAATTAAATGTTCCATGAAGTAAATCTAATTATTTAATGTTGGTGGTTGTGCTGGATTTTAAAAATCTAGACCTCATAAGATTTATAGGTGTAAAATGTACAACAAAAATGTATCAAACGAATAAATTAAATTTTGTCAATCAATTTGATTTTGATTCATATCGTTTTTTAATCTATTTTGTGGGACTGCAAAAGGAACATTACGATTGGGTAAGAATGAAAATTAACTCGAAGGAAAAGTGTAAAAAAGTGCTGATTGCTTGAGCAAAAAGACAGCCAAGAAGGAATTTTTCATGATGCAGTAAGACTGACAGACAAGTGACGGCGGAGAGCGGATGTGACATGCCCATTAAAAGTCCTCTTTGTTATCCACTGATGAAATAATGAGCATTTTATTTAGAAAAGCTCAAGTTTCTTTTCTACTGTAATAAATTTTATGTGCCTACTTAACTGACTTATTGCTCTTTTTATAGTCTTAAGTCAGGATAAATAGTTACAACGCGAAAATCCATTTTTAATCCGTCTTCTATATGTAAAAGCTATTAGTAATTGTATGCCACCCCATATTGTCCCTATTGTTATAGTAAAAAACAATAAGGAATAAGAAGTAAAGTAATTTGAATTTTTATGTGTAATTTTTCTTTCTTGATTACTTTTTAAACTATTCTTTTGTCACATTTCAACATATATTTCCTGCTTTTAATTATTTCAACAGTCAACGGCATCACTGTCATCGACTTCTGGCAAAAGTTGCAAGTATTTTTTATAACATCTATATGGCTAAATGACATCCTTCGTAAAAGTTCGTCTCTTTTTCCCCGTATGACTAGATAAAACTTTCTAAAAAATCATTCTGCGTGGGACATGATGTGATATACGTACTATGTGTATGAATCCTCGTAAATCACATAACATAAATTGTGTTAATGTAAACTAGCAAACTTTTGGTAACAAACTTTAATTTTCTCCAGACTTTTCAATTGTAAATGTGACAGATAAGTCTGGTTCTGAGCTCTACACATGTAATGCAAGAATTGTTTTTGTCCTTCGTTTGGCCGTAAGCATGTGCGCGTGTGCACGGTTAAATCATTTTATGCATATGATCGTCACTTTTTACGTCAATAAACAAAAAATCATCCAAATAACAAGGCTAAACACGTAATGGGACAGAAAGAATCGTTTTCAATAATAAAATAAGTTATTTTTTGAAAAAGAAAATTGGAAAACAGAATTGGACAAAGCAAAGTTTAATGCTCATCATCATTCATCAATATAATTTTGTTTTGACATTAAGTGTCTATGATTTGATGTATTGCTATGTTTAGGTAAACGGGCTTTCTGAATATGTGTAGAACCAATAAGACTGTTACATTTGAAGTGATTTGCATCATTTTTAATATTTTTGATCTTAAACCCAGCCAATTGTAGCTCGATGTCGATTATTTGATTGATGCAATTTATTGGTATATTGCACATGTCGTATGTCTTCACTTTTCTAAATAAATTATTCTATCCATGTAATCTGGACACAATACACAATTTTATCTGATGGGTAAATTGGAATGTTTTGAGCTACAGAGAACAAAATAGTAAGTTTACACTAGCAGTAGAACCAAAATTATAAATAAAATATTTATCCTTTGATTGATTGAAATAAAAGTTCGTTTGTTAAATGTTAAATAACTCCAATAGTTTTTACAGCTCACATCTGAAACTAGATTGGACTCGCACCTAAATTGGACATTGAATGAATCAACGATCTTTAATATATGTAATCAATATTATTTCAGCATTTAAATTAATGGATATACTCTAAGGGTTCTTTTATTTATCTGACGATTTTCATGACTGCATAAATGCACGTAAATTGGTAGTTATAACAAGTAAAACAGAATGTTGCTAATGACAGAGAACGATTGGAACATGAACAATCATCTTCCATGGAAGTGTAACATTTTGCTTAAAGCAAAGTGATAGATTTTCCGCTAAATGATTTCAATCGTAACCTCAAAGCGCAATGATCAAAAGGATTTTGATTAGCTTATGGATTTTAGGAGATTCTACGTGAATACTACGCTTATTACGCTCAAAAGAAGAAGCGTTTCTGCATATTCATCAATTATGCTCAAACTGCATTTGCTGATGGTTACGATTTGATGCAACGTATTATTAGCCTTAATCCTCAGGGATTGCCTAAAATTGCTTTAAAGCTCTGAAAAAAGGATGCAGCCACTATTTAAGCATCCCTGTAAATGTGTGCTTGTATGTTCTTAAGATCGCTCAGTTGGATAGCTACATTATTTCTTGTGATCTTAAAATTTTAAGGTAGTGAGACGCCTTTTTAAATTAACAAAGAGAAATCAGTGATATAAGTGTATCAAAACTAAATGTTCACATAAATCTGTTTATTTTTCCAAGAAATTACTTTGGGTGTCACAAAGTAAACAACTGGTGATATGATCTGATCCTCCTGACTGACATCACATGCACCTTGGAAACTTTTCACGTGATACTTTCTCCAACCCTTTCATCTCACATATTCATGTCTGCGTGTGTACTTTAAAGCTGTCAAAAACCAAAGTTTTTCAAGTGTTTTTCCAGCTTAAAGTTTCCACAAAGATTCCTACGATTCGATTCTCAGAGAAATATACTGAAGGTTAAAGAGCATCACATGAACTACTAGGTCTTATATATCTAATTACTACTAGCTAACGGTTTCACTCAAGTGAGAAATCTCATTCTTGGATTTGCTTTATCGTCATTACGATCATCGAGAAACTGCTTCATTTATTTTTCGATATTATTAAATACATTATATTAATGTTTCACTTACCAGATCCCATAAGCAGATTCATAGTATATGTACTCATTAACCTCCATGACTTTTGGCTTAAGTTGTAGGATCCTACTTACAAAATCGTAGTACTGAGATGCCTCATCGTCAGGGTCTGTGTGATTTCTTATCACCCGCATGTCTTCAGTGGCATCTGAAAACGATTTCCCCAACGTTTTCGTTGCAACTGGTTTTTTGGAGGATGTTGGCACTAGCGCTCTTGCTAAAAAAATATAATATGTGGTCTTCAATTGCATTTGTAATTGACATGAGTAATACATTTACATTTATTGTAGTAAAAGTATGTTTATCAGACATGCAATTTCATGGGGTCTCATTGCTTTATAAAAACTATATGCACCTGGGAGCAAAGTAGCTCTGTAATCATAATAGAGCATGATAACTGGTACAATTTGGGACTGTTCCATGGCAGTACGGTGAACTGGCTCGCAGAATAATACATTTCCTGTTAACTTTGTCACATTCTCCATAAATCATCTCAAATCATTTGTGATTCTTTCAGTACTCACAAAGTAAACATGTTTGATATTTTCAGCAACCATTGGCTTAATGGACTGCTCCTGGAACAAGACTCTACTTATTAAAGCATTCCAGTTTTTGTCCAGTTTTAGAATCAATTCCGGCATCATTTGGAATATTGTTGAGCGCACACAACCTCCCCAGAATTAACACCCAAGATCAATGGAACTGGAGCCACTTTTCCAGACCTTAGTAAATTCTCTGGGGTGTCCACTAAAAATGTGTCACTCGCTCGAAGTGGCTCAATAGAAGGCAAAAATAAATCTCTTTCGGCAAGTGGTTTAGACCAGGCTATTAGATAACAAACTAGTTTTATATCATCAATTGTCGTTTTTTGTAGAGACTCTGCCATTTTGCCCGGTCACTCTCTGAGGATCTTCCTCAAATTTAGCTATATTTCTTTGAACCCATTTTAACACCAAATTTTGATCTTTTAGACCCATATTACCCCGAGGAAATCTTGAATCATTTTCTTGAAAATTTAGAAATCCTAATATTCCCAAACGATAGTTAAAAGTTACCACAACAATTGGATGATCCATGAGGTAATCTGGGTGGTAAATTTTGGATTCTCCTGTAAAAAAGCCACCACCATGTATATAAACGAGCACAGGTTTCTTCACAGTGGTTTCTCTGGGATTCACAAAAACGTTAAGATACAAACAGTATTCCACCCCATTAGTGTGCATTAAAACTAATCTCCCGAACGACATACGTGTCAAATGAAAAGGTTGACTGACTAGGTTTCCAACTGCTCTGGCTCCAATGTAGCCACCAGTTACCAGCAATCCTGATTTTATCAAAAATGTTAGGAAATTTGTGAGTAACATTTTACAGTTTGGCTGTTGTGGAAAAACACAAACACTGGGGAGGCTACCAGCTCTAGTTTGGCTATCTCAGTGGCAACCGAATTTAAAAAAAACCAGGTATGTGAAATGTGAACTGATCACTGGACCGTACAGTACTGGATAGTTTGATGAACTTTTTGCATTTTTGCAATTTTAAGATATTATTATGTAGGATGCGAAAATAACATCCACAAAATTTCAAAATAGTATACAATTTGAAAAGATTGCTAAAATAATGACAAAATATTATTATGCACAGGTGAATTGGATGAGAATATCCTAACATTTTTCATAATTGCATTCATATTCTTATCTTGCTCAAATGTGTTATTATGTGGTCATTTAACATTGAATCATTTTGTAAAAAAATCATCATTTATGAAAAAAATTGGTTCACGTACGTTTATAGAGTTTTTTGATCATTTAGTTTGTTATATAACAATAAATCTTTAGATTGTGTGCAATGTCAGTGTCCATCTTCCAGTCCGGATATTGCTTACGTGAATTTGTAATTAAGGGTTCAAAAACCGGTTTAAAGTGAGAATGTGAATTATCAAATGGCGTTATTTACCACGCGTGAGTCAACATTGACTACACGGTGTATGTATAGCAGCAGGCCAGCATTGTTATATTGTTATCTGATTTATTATTTTCTTTCCGCAATTTCCAAAGTAGGATATATTTTTTAAAATAATCGTATCAAGTATCTTATTTTTTGCAAATTGGCAACATTTAAAATACAGATAGGAAAAGTAATTAGCTTGTTGGGAATCCGAAAAAATAAGCTGAAAACTCGCGTCATAACATGAACAACAAATCATTATAATCTCTTATCCCAGAGTCACAAGCAATAATCTTCAGGAGGAACGTTGTGTATAGAGGCTAATTAGATGGGTAATGACTCGGTAATGACAGCATCTTCGTCAACAACTGACTGACTGATGCATTTAGAGGCGTATAGAAATAATTGGGCTTGCCATTTATGAAAGAAACCTGCTATTCGCTCGCAATTCAATCGAACAAGTATATTGGCTTCACAAGATGCTATTAAGTTTCAATTTCATGTCAGTTAAAAAGAGAGTCATTTCCTGCTGTGCTGTGAGAGTGCGCTCCACGTCTCATCCCTCCCATTAATTTAGCTTTTTTCTCGACTACACCTGTTGTAAATTTTTTTGCTTTGTCATTTCAAATCTTATTTTTAGTTTCATTGCAATGGAAACTACTTAAATTATCGCAACCACTACTCATTTTAATTTCTTCAGATATATTAAAAGTCATCGTAAAATCGTTATGTTTTTTTAAAACTTACGTAAAACTACGATTAGTGAATGATACTTGTAATATACAGTGCTATATAACCCCATAATTTGACCACTGTCATCATCATATTTTTATTCAAAGCGATTGTACAAATAGAGTATTATTTTAATTTGCGTTTGCCACTAATAATCTTAGTAATTAAGATAAACTTTCTTGTGGATTTCGAATGAAAACGATTACAACATTTTTAGTGTGTATATATTTTTTGGTGTTTAGCTGGTTGCGCTGCGCTAATTTCACTTGTCATAATGGTCTCTCCCTCCCATAAACTTTTATATACTCTTTTATGATTTTATAGTCATGTTGCCCTGAGCAGATAGAAATTTTCATAATTTTATGTTGATTTTTTTATACTACTCCTTATCATCCATAAACATCCGTCGTGTTTAACAAAGTCATCCCGAATGTTTCAAAATATTAACATAATCAACTTTAATTGCGCCGTTGTTAATACTACTGATTATGACACCCTTGTGCTTGGTGTTCATTTCCTTTTTAATGTAGCATTCTAGCTTACATTAACGTTGTATTGAAATATTTTTTTGTGATTATGCATAATAGAGAAATGTAGCAGTTGCACATAATACAGAAAGAGGAATTACAACCAGATATTATATTATATCGAATGGAAATTCTACTCATGCCAGACACATCACACGTTTTTTTACAAGAGTGTGTGAAAAAACAGCAAAAAAAAGAAAGAAAAATCAATGCAACTTTTTGCAGTGGTTTACATAAAGCATTCAAAACGATTTTTTAATAACGAGTGCACAATTCGAGCACACCATAGTTTTTTTTTGGGCTGATGCTGATGATGGCTGATTGCAAGTGGTTGTGAGTTTTATAAAATTCATCTCTTCGTTTTATTATTTTGTCAGTGTTTCTCTGCCATTGTTTGCAACTGTATGCATGTGTGATTGTTTTGGTGAGTACCTAATTTTTAAGACGCGCATGACTTTGACGCATGCCATGGTGACAAATTTCATTGTCAAAGTAGCGCTAGTAATTTTATGTTTTGTTTTTGACAAATGCCTGACAAAAATGTTGGCGAAAAAACGCATATGCATAAACAAGAGTTGATGCTTAAATGTAGTGGGACATTTACTTACGTTTTCTGTCTAGTTGTAACAGTCGCTTGGCTCTGTCTTTGTTAACTAAATGTGCTGTTCTCCGTCTTACTTTTGCCAGCAACTTTCTAGGATTCAGTCTTGTGTCTGGTGGTCTTCTTCTATTTCTGACATAGATGTTAAGAATCTTATGTGCTGCTTCTTTGTCCTTTGCCTTTTCTTCTTTGGTGAGAGTCTTATTCTTCTTCTTCATCTGTAATTAATTCAAATGATACAACATGAAGCAAGCCCAAGCAAAAGGCATAACCCATCCATATTATCTTATAACATTTCCGACGTTTTCATGTTAACATGTCTATATTCTAAGTAAACATTAAACATCACATCAACCTGAAATCTTATAGATTGAGGTTTTCATGTTTGTTCGTGCCTCGATTATCAGCATAATACTACAACTACCATAATATTATGAATTTTTGTGAACAGCAGCAGACTAAGTTTTGTACGTGTTGCTGTGTGACTACCAAATAAAGTTGGACTAAAAAATTATTTCGCGAACAAAGAGAAGACAAGTTGGTAGTTTTTCTCCTCCATATTTTATATGCTGATTTATGAATTCAAAAAAATAAGCAGAAATGAATTTTTTGCTAATCATGTCGGAAAAAACTAAACGGTCCGCTTATCAAATTTGCAAATTGTTTTTAAACAAAAACTATATTTTCCCCCTAAATTATTATTTTAAAACTGAAAGTTTTTGGTTGTGACTTTACAAATATTACTGTGGTGGCGCATGAGTATGAACTGATGCAGTAGTTATATTATGCTGACTATATATTTTTAAATTAATTACGGAATGCTTATATTTTTTCTTTTCAACCAAGCCAACTGACGTAAAAATTGGTTTTTTGTGGTTACGCATGTCTTCATAACTGCTACTGCCTTTGACTTTAAAATTGACTTTAAAAAAATCAAGCTATAAAAATAATTGAAGAGGCTCATCACATTATTTCATTTTTTTAAAGATAATAATTTGGCAACATTCTAAAAATAATAATTTTGCTATCATCACACACTTTTTTATACTTGACGGGAATTATCCTGATCTAATTTTTTGTTAGAAAGGTTACCTAACCAAGTCATTTAACTGTCGTCTCCGTCACACGGTAATTATTTAAAATTGGTAACAAATTATATTTACGCTATCAACATTTCGCTGTTTTACTATGTAGCCCCTTTATACCATGTGCATGTGTCGCGTGTCACGCAAGTACAACTCTAATTATTATTGCCCAAACCACTTTAATCTCACATTTCATGATGCCAAGAACTTAATTTTTGTGAATTGTACCAAGCGCAATTTTAAATGTTTTTGGTTGTTGTAAATAAATTTCACGACAAGCTTGTTACCGTTATCTTATGCATCCTTTTTCTTGCAAATTGAAAGAAAATAGTTTCAATATAAAAATTATTTTGGTGTGTACTTTTCATCATTGTTATTTAAGAAGGGCGGAGCAGCTAAACTCGACAATGCAAAAATCTCTCACGGTATTTCGATTTGATGCACTATTGTAACATTCTTGTTGACAGAGCATTGCACTAAACCAAAGTACCACGTGACATTTTAGTCAGTGAGTCAGTAAGTCACAATCTATCTTCGTCAATAGTCATCACGACACTTACAAATATCCAACAATACACTTTCAACCAATTTTTATTAACCAAGTTGAGTGAGTGAACCCATCAGTGATTGGGTTTAGTTGCATTTTGAAAGCGCCTCTGAATAGATGATTATAAGAGCCAGCATGTGTGTAGTGCATTGTTACCTGAGCTGAGTAAGTGCAACAATGATGATACGTTTTTTTCAGCGTTCAGAATGGAAAGCGTGAGAGGTTGAATTTTACAAAGCTAGCAGCATAATATAGTGAGTGAGTGCAGCGATTTCGATTTTTACACAAGCTAACTCACTTGCCTTGTCTTTCTCAAGTTCAGTCATACAGCGAAAAAAACTGTAAGCAATGTAATGTGTGATGTCTGTCATGTAATTACCAGGCATTGTTTGTACCATAATAATAATCTTGTAAAAAAAACGTGGTGTGTGCTATTCTGTCAAAAAACCAGAGTAGTAGTTTAGTTAGGCTTAAGATTTTTGCAAAAAAGTAGTTAGTTATTGTGGTAGTAGTGGTGAGAAATGATAATGATAATATCAACGCTAACAACGAAATGAGCAGAAGCATTTATTTGTCAGTAGCGTAACAATATACATGAAGCAGCCCAGCTCTCAGAGTGTGTGAAGGACGACAAGCCAGCGAAAAAGCCACTGCTGACACAATTTGATTTTTCATGTTAGGTATTTTTGTAAAGTTTTTCGTCAAAACGTTGTTGGTTTTTAAATGATCAGCATCTCAAAAGTATATCAGTTGTAATGCTAGTTGAGTGCTGTGCGGTTGAAATTGAAAGTTCATAGAAAATATTTTTTTGTGTAAAAACATGTTTGATTATTTTTCCAGGTTAACTTTTCAAAATGTGAATCTCAATTACCTCGCCATTTATAATGCATACTTTAAAAAATGGATTTTCGGCAGTTCGATTAGTTTAACAATTAAGTCGAGATTTCCAGCATGGTGCTTTATTTAAAAAAGTGGACGTCGGATTTGCCAATAAACAGAATAGGTGCTCTGGTGGTGGTGCAGCTACTCTGATAAAGTTATGCGAGTCAGCGTATTTTTTTTCAAAATAGACAAATGCATTGTAACCATAATCACCATGAGCAAAAGCCAGAAACCAAATCGAAACGGCAAATCAAAAGCGAAGGAAGAAGAAAAAAAACCAAATCGAAGCTAGTGAAATTAATTATAAACCAAAGCGATTGACAACAAAATAAAAAAATTCAAATTGTTTAATATGCAGTAAACTTGTCATCGTCAGTGTCACTATGTAGAATGTATTTAATTTGTGTCATGAGCAGTCTATCTACTACAAAAATCTTATTTTTATGAGCAATCGTTCGAAAGCATTGAATTGCCTACCTAAATATCTATTCATTCTGACTTTAAAAAATGGATTTTCTACTACCGCGTTCGTGTCGTGGCCAACATTTTTTAACCAATGAAATGACATTTTATTGATTATTCTGACCAATTCTAAACGTGGCACTTGAGCAACGCATCGATGTAATAAACTTGACTAATTATTTATACGACTATGTGAACAACTTAAAAGGAATAAGATATATCAATTAAACGAGAACTACCACGATTTCTCCTTATATGGACAGTTAAGAGTATCGAATGTTATTTCGTTCATGCAAACAGTATAACTGGTAGTTTGGACTAAAGCAGATGAAGATGAAACGTGATGATTGTGCATGGATCTAAATTAACTAACTTTATGGCATAACTAGCCAAACACTAAACTATAATCTTAAAGCATTTCACAATAAAATGATCATAAAAATCGTATAAAAAAATGACATGCGATAAATAAATACAAACGTTTACCTTAAAATGCCAACTTGAGTTTCAAATTACCCCGAATTTAACCACTTAACAGAGTAGTAAAAACTTTATTCAGGATCACACTGCAGCGATTATTTCGCACAAGTGTACTTTATACACAATTTATTTCAAAAAGTATAAACTTTTAAAGTTATAATCTTGATATTACAGTCAGTTGATGTTTCTGTGATGAGAGCAAATCATTGAATGATACAATGTGACAAAAATCAAAGTTTGAACAAAAAATCGAGTTTAGTTTGGCAATCATTAAATGTAAAATGCATATATTTATGTCGCCATTACAAGGACATCGTTTTCAACTGTACATCGCTTATAAGTGAGTTTTGTACAAAGCGACGACACATTGATATGACTCCATTTATGAGTATATGTCTGCCCATCAAATGGCCCCATTTTAAATTAAATGTTCATAGCTGATAAAGGCAGAGGCAAATTAACAGAGGAGCCGTTTGCCAAAAGATTACAGGCTTTAGAACGTGTTTTTGTTAAATAATTTATCAACTAGATTTAGCATTTTTGAAAAATATATCATTAAAATGGTAAAAACCCATTTCCTGTTTTTATTGCTTGTAATAAGAAACCATAGATTATAGTATAAGCATTGCCACTTTAAATTTTGTATTGCTAATTAACTCTTAGAGCAAATGCGTCCAAAATAAAATAAACCATACCGAAATATTTTTGCTAATTTTCTCATATCATTATGCTACCGTTTATCATGTATTTTATGAGTGATGCGGTTACTGATAAAAGTCCCTATTTACTAATGATTTACATATATCATGGTGTTTGTGCATCATTGTGATGAGAGCAAATGCAAATTTTTACTACATTATCAACTCTACAGGCTCACTTGATCAAACTAAAATGAAGAATCGAGTGAAATGTAAAAGCAATTCATATGATTTTGGTAATTTGAAATACCAAGTTAACACAGGTATGAAATGATTTTGTTTAATATGCAAAATGCCAGATATTGCAACAATCCAGGATTACAAATTAAAAAACATAACAAATATTTTAACTATTACAATCGAGATACATACGTATGAAAAATCAATCGGGAATACACATACTAGTAAAATCCTTAGAAAAGCAAAGTCATAATGTTAAATGGAATTCATAAACCAGTTGTTATGCTATGGAGTCATTTTCCAGTATTATATTGCACATTCTTGTATTAAACTTACAACATCTTCGACCTCTATTCTAACCATTGTGTATATTACATATTTACTTCATGGAATGCTCCAAACAAAATTTGTGACTAAAGAAATAAGAAGGTAGTCAGTAGTCAGAAAATCTTGTCTGGATTACGATGGTTAATTACACCTTAGAACTTGGAACCTATTTCGTTTAACTAAATTAAGATACTGAGATGCATGATGCATGGATTTTCATAATATTCATAATTACCAATCACATCGTAAAGTGATACAATAAACAATTTCTCACTAAGCATTAGTATTGCTTATTTACCTATGTATCTCATAATATACCCGTGTTTCGTCATACACTGAAGGAAAATCTGTAAGAAATATTCCAGGTAAATCATAGCCACGTATAAAAACAAAGCGCAAAATCAAGTTTATACCGTGCACGCTTAAATAGTGTACAGTAAAAATAATTTCCTAATTTTTTATGTGAGCTGCACATTTTTTACACGTCATATTTCTTGAAAGATGAGTATAAGGAAAAATGTGATTTCATTAAGACTAACAGACTAACGATAAACCACCATTCGACCCGGTACATTAAAGTCCAATTTTAATTCCTCGTACAATACATCCGCTGCAGCCTCAACTGCCTCTTCATCCCATTTCATCGAAGCTAAAAATTATGACGAGTTTTTCGCTATTTTAGTTGTCGGCCACATACCCCCAAATACTATTGTGGCGTCTTTAATTAGTGAATTTTCCGGACTGATAAAAATCCACATGGCGGCATTAACGATTGCAATGTCATCCTCTCGTCGACGAGCTTGTTTCGCAGCCCATATAAATTCCCCCTAAAATTAAACTAATACTTTGAACGACTGCCGGATATTAGTTTTAAATATTAAGCGGGTTAAAATTACGTTTCTCATTATTGGAATCTCTACCAATTCTATTATCTCATAAGGGTTAATTACAGTTGTACGGTATTTGGGGAAAAAAGCTTCATCCATTATGACTGAGCGTTCTTCATTTTTCTTGGAGTTAACGTTCAGCCGAGCTTTGCATGCCATCAAAATTAGATTCAGATCTAAAATTGGACTTACAGTTGCAATGTTCCCACCGATTGTCTAAAAAATAACGATATCATAAAGTGAAGAATTTTTAAAATTTGAAATTCATTCAAAGCATTCCGTGGGAAGACGCAAGATTTTCCAGTATAAAAATCAGTAAATAATGTCTGATGTTCGTTTTGTAATTAAAATAGTTGCAACCTATATTTTAAAGTATTAAGATAGACCTTGCTTTGAATGAAAAATTATTATTTTTATGTTACAGTCAATAGTAAAATTATATATTAGCAAAGAATTTATAGTAAATGAATTTTCTCAACCAAAATCAAATTTTAAAGGGGCAACGTGAGATTTTGCGTGGTCACTTTCTGTGTTGCATGCATCATGCATCCATGTATGGACTTTTATTTGGTTTGGAAGGTTGGATTCTTTTTATCTAATGCAATGATGAGATTTTGTATGGGGCATTGTGAGATTCTGCGTGGTCACTGTTCAACATAGTCATAATGACGTTGAACAAACTCAAATAAACCCAATTAAAATATTGGAATACTATATATGTACTTTGACAACTTTCAAAATCGTGTTGAAATTTAATTAATAATGAATAATACTAATAAATCTAATATGTTTTCAATCATACCGCTACATTTCTAATTTGCTGACCAGCAAACCAATGGAGCATTTCGTCAATTGCTTTTTCAACGGTTCCACTATGACCACTTGATTGCGCTCGTTGTAGACCTTTATACGAACAATACAAAATACAATCATCAGTTCATGTCTTACATAGTGTACAGTAAAAATAATTTCCTAATTTTTTATGTGAGCTGCACATTTTTTTACACGTCATATTTCTTGAAAGATGAGTATAAGGAAAATGTGATTTCATTAAGACTAACAGACTTTGTTATCTGTCGCGCTTTTATGCTTCATGCTAAAACACGCGCATGTATTGTAAAATCGCTGCCATATGCGTGCAGACCTGAGTACAGTTCCCAGTAGTTAGTATTAACTTCCTACATGATTATCATTACAATGCACTATTCTTTACCGCTGGAATTTTCAGCATTTTCGTAACAAAGACCGAAGAGATGCTTGTTGATGTTTTAGTTATATTCTGTCAAGAACCAATGTAACAACTTCTTATCCGATTTGTACACTTTTTTTTGAACCACTGCCAGTTTTTTTTCCTTATCATAAAACGTAGTTTTTGGACAACTTCTGGAATTCAAGATGACGACCTCACCTTGTTCTTCGTCTTCGACTTTATTGTCACGGAGAATCATTGCTCCTTTAGCCTTGGCATCGATGACGACTCGCTCCTTAGCGTTGTCATCATCGTCATCATCATCCGCTCCAGTAAAATTGCAATTAAAAAATTCTAAAAGTAGGACCAATTCGTCTTATTTTGGAAAAAGATTTGAAATTTTTGCTGAATATGTGATCATGGTGGTTCCACCTCTATTTTCCGCAATTCTCCTCTCTTATTTCGCTCTCATTTCTGGACGAGCAGTGATTTCCCGTGGATTATCAGTTCTGAGTAGTCTTGGAAGTCAACAAAGTTTGTCCCCGGTGATCCAAACGTTGGATGGACCTGTTCAGGGAAAGCTTGGGCATTCAAGAAATGGGAGCCCTTTTTGGCAATTTCTTGGTATTCCATTTGCAGAGGCTCCTATTGGAAAACTTAGATTTCAACCCCCTTCTCCAGTGAAGCCATGGAAGGAAGTAAAACAAGTAATCCGATATCCTCCTGGTTGCGTACAGTTTGAGCCAGTGGCACTTGTGCAAACTTGGGGTGTCGAAGACTGTCTCTTTTTAAATGTTTTTACACCAAAAAGTGAAGCTGTGTTCAAACGTGAAAAACTTAAGCCCGTGTTAGTTTACATTCATGGTGGGGCCTTTGTTGAAGGTCAGTCTAGTTGGTATCGACCAGAGTACATTATGGACCACGAAGTTGTTGTTGTAACGTTAAACTATAGATTGGGGCCACTAGGTAATTTTAAAATCATTAATCATAATAAAACCAATGGATAACATACAAATCGTAACCAAATTAATTAATAATTATTAGGATTTCTGAACTTTGAGGAAAAGAACGACACAACAGGAAAATTTCCTCGGGGTAACATGGGATTGAAAGACCAAAACATGGTGCTTAAATGGGTTCAAAAGAATATTGCACAGTTTGGTGGAGATCCAGGAAAGGTCACCTCGATGGCTGATTCTGCCGGAGCTGTTTCTTTACATCAACATATGCTGTCACCCATGTCTCATGGGTTGTTTCATAAGGCCATTACTATCTCGGGAAGTTCCCTGTGCCCTTGGGGATTCACCAAAAAAGCTAGACAAGTTGCGTTCCAGTATGGAAATCGACTTGGGTGTCCCACTGAAAGTGCTTCTACTTTACTTGAGTGTTATATGAACATGGATCCTCATAAAATGGTCGGTATGCAATATGCGTGGGCGAATCCTATTCATGAAAAAGATGAGTTCATACCTTCAGTGGAAACCTTGGTGACTGGAGACACCTTCATTACAGAGAGTCCCCAAGACATGCTAAAAAATGGAAGACCAACTACTAACGTTCCTTTATTAGCCGGAGTTACTTCAGGAGAAGGTGGTTTAAGATCTGGTAGGTTCCGAGCAATTCCAGAAACGATCCCTGCATTGGAGGAAAACTGGGAAACACTCGTGGACAAGGTATTATTTCTTGATGATCCCCTGCCATCCGAAGTAGCGCAGGATTTGAAGCAATATTACTTTGGAGATGTAAAGAATTTTACAAGAAATATTGCTGGATTTTTTGACGCAATGACCAAAATGACTTCAGACGCTTTATTTGTGGAACCCGTTAACCGAGCTGTAGTCCACCATGCCAAAATGGGAAATCCAACATATATGTTTTATTATGACTACAGACCAGTTGTCTTCCCAGCAACATTTAGTTTTTACAGTCAAGTTGGAATTTCTGAAAATTTCATTGTGCGTTGGACTAAGATAATCAGCGGAGTTATTTGGGATTGGATTCAAGAGTTTTTGTTAGGGGGCAGAGGTGCTCACGCATTTGGGGTTGGCCATGCTGAAGACGTTGTTCAAATTTGGAATATTAATGGTTTGACCAAGTGGCTTACTGGACCTGACTTGGATTTTTCTCGTGGCATTATCCAGGCTATTGTGGATTTTACCGTGGATACGTAAGTATACATAATATGCAGCTATTGAAAAACTGTTCACTTTACTTTTATTGTAAAAACGAAATGACTTTAATTTGTGTTTTTATAGGGAACCACTCTCTTATCGAGGACTGGAGTGGCCAAGAATTAATGAGCATGTAAGACTTGAATCTTCTTCGGCAAGTACCATTCCGTACATGAATGTTGGTAATGCTAAAAATCCACAAATTATTTGGGAACCTTTTGGGGATCGTCTGCAGTTTTGGGACAAGCTTAGGTCGACGAAATACCAAAATTTATAGATAATACAACAGGAAGATAGAAAATAATGATCTTCAGTGTTCAATTTTTTAAATATTGTACAAGTAGTCAATCTATAGCGATTCTAGTCCTTAAAATAACTAGATGCATAATCCCTACTATTAAAAGGCTGAAACTGTATTACAAGGTGGTAAAGACAAAATGAAAATTTGGCCAAAGTGTTGATCTGTTTTGTAAACAATTTTATCTGATGATATGTGCATCTCATGAAATATATTTTCAACCAGTCATGCTACATTTTTCATTTCCGATTTGCATCGTCCTGTGTTTTTTTGCTGTTTAATGTAAATCTATTTTGCCAAGTACTGATTCTTTAAACGGCCAATAAAATGAACTTAGAGCTTAACATTTTTTACTGGCCACTATTTCAAATATCTACGTTATGAAGAAGACAATGACTAGAATTTACAATAACTTGCTGTGGTAGAACCCAAGGGCAGTTTAAGTTTGAAGGATAAATTGGGCACAAAGTAAAGTTTTAATAATACAAAAAAACATTATGCTCTCTATGTACTCATTTAAGTCTACAACAATAAATTTTTTTTAAAGTTTGTAATAAATTTTAACTAAATTACATGTATGTTACAATTACGACTAAAACAAAAGATTAAAACAAAGCATTATTATGCTTACATGAATTCTTTATTATCAGAAATTTAATTCACTTCGTCATTTCCCATGTATGGGGATTATGTCGAGGTTTCAAGAGGTGGATCTTGACTTTCCAAAGGTGCTGGAGGAAGAGGTTCTTGATTTTCCAACTGTGGCGGAGGGGCTGTTTCTAGATTTTCTAATTGGGGAGGGGGAAGTGGCTCCGGATTTTCTAAATGCAATGGAGGAACAATCTCCTGATTTTCCAATTGTGGCAGTGGTGGAGGTGGTTCTTGAGTCTCCAACTGTGGAGGGGGAGCTATTTCTTGATTTTCCAATTGAGGGGGAGGAAGGGGTTCTTGATTCTCCAAATTTGGAGGAGAAAATGCAGTTTCTTGGTTTTCCATGCGAACCTCGGGAAAAGGCTCTTGATTTTCCAACTGTGGTGGAGGAAGGGGTTCTTGATTTTCCAAGTTCAATGGAGGGACAGTTTCTTGACTATCTAATTGTTGGGGAGGTGCAGTTTCTTGAGTTTCCAAATTGGCCATGGGGACAGTTTCTTCATTTTCCAACGGAGCTGGAGGAAGTGGTTCTTGATTTTCCAACTCTGGTAATGGTGGAGGTGGGAGCTCTTGAGTTTCCAAAGGTTGTGGGATTTGTGGGGGAATAATCTCCTGATTTTCCAACTGTGGCAACGGTGGTGCTGGTTGCTCTTGACTTTCCAATGGTTGCGGAATTTGTGGAGGAATAATTTCTTGATTTTCCAATTGTGGCAATGGTGGAGGCGGTGCCTCTTGACTTTCCAAGGGTTGTGGAGGAATAGCTTCTTGATTTTCTAATTCAGGCGGTGGTATAGCTTCCTGAGTTTCCAAAGTAAGTGGGTAAGGTAAATTACCATCGTTTTCTTCTTCAACGATCGCAAGAGGAATTTCTTCTTCCATTGCTGCATGATCGATATCCATTGGTTCTACTACTTCCTCGGGCAGAGTACTGGCAGCTCCTTCGGGCTCACTTTGTCCCATTTGTTCAATCACTGGAAGTTCTACAGGATCCAACTGTGGAACTTGATGATGTTGCTCCATTTCTTGAACATGCAGAGGAGGCAAACTTGTTTCAAGCTGCTGCTGGTCTAGCATTGGCATGGGCTCTTCGACCGTCTCTTCCTCCATTACTTCAGTAGTTTCCAACACCTGAGCTTCGACAACAACTGGGGGAGCTTCATCTTGCTCAAGTGAAGATCCATCTTCTCTAACATATTCACTGGGTAGATGTGGTGCAGCTTCCTCCTCAACCAAAGAAGAAGTAGGTTCAGGCAGAGATTCTTCTTCCATGACAACATCTTCGACTGGTGGGGGTATTTCATGTGCAATTTCCATGGGTTTAGGAGCTTCTTGTTTCCCCTCGAGACTTTCCAGTTGAGTAACTTCACTTTGTTCTGGTTCTCCAGACTTGTCAGGTTCAGCAACAAGAGTGGCTGCCTGGATTGGGGAAATATGATCTGTTGGTTCTGCTGGGCCGGGTGATGGTGCAGCTACTGATGTAGGAGGTGGTGGAGGAAGTGGATCGTGCTCCTTGGGAGGTTCTAGAGGATCTATTTTATTTCCTTCAGGAATAGATGACACAACAGCCCCTTCTGTTGCCTTTATGCTACCTTCAGCGTCACTTCCAGATTCTGGAACACTGGTTGCTCCAGCTGTTTGTTCTTTGTTGTCTCCTGACAAGGCAGCAGGACCCCCCTGCTGTTGCTGTGGAGGAGGCTGAGGAACCGGAGCGGGAGGTGGAGGTGGTGGCGGCATTGATTTAGCTCTCTCCTCAAACTCCTTTTTGAGTAGTTCATATTGTTTGTCAACCAACTTTTGAAATGTATCTTCATCAACAGCTCGTTTGCAGTGCTTTTTTAATTCATCTTGAAAAACATCACTGCTCTCCATGAACCGCCTTTTCTTGGCTTCAAACTTTTCCTCAATTTGCTGCAATTCGCTTTCCAACTTTTTCTGATGCATGGTCAAGCTTTGCACCTGCCTCTTCAAAACTTGCATTCTTGCAGTTGTAACTACACTTCGAATATCGGGAACAATCGTATCCGAAAATATTTCGTTGATTAAACGATGATTCCTCAAGTATCGTGCGTGAGCACGATGCTTCTCGGAGTATATGTCATCTTGTTCGTCTTCATCCTCCGCCGGCTGGATTTCAATTCTACGTTCGGCTGCACTTTGTTTTGTAGATGATGACCGGTCACTATTGTCACTCAAATCTTGCTGCGCTTTAGCTTTGGCAGCGACGTAGGCTTGATATACAGGTGAATTGTGGAATTGCTTCAAAGATCGATCATATTCCACCTACAAAATACAAAAAAGTTATTCAACTTTTGTTGGTGTTGTTATTATTAACTTGGCAATGGTCCATGCCATGGTCATCATAAACGCACAATTAAATCTAGTTACCTTTTCCACATCATATTCTGCAACAAACTCCTGCTTGTCTATTTCTGGAAGCTCTCTCCACATCTGCCCGATAATTTTTCCAATTTCCCATAACTTCAGATCAGGATTATCCGCTTTCACCTGGTCCCATACTTTTCTACTGTATCTCATGTACGGCATCAAAGGTTTCTCAGGTGCCTTCGGAGGTTTTGGAAGCTTGCCTTCCTATAAAACAAAAAAGAAAGAATTATTTAAAGAAAATGTCTAGATTCTAGAATTCCATTTTCCATGTCAGTAATCATAAAGAACACTCACGGCAAAGCCTTTAGATCCCAACTTTTGAGGATTAAATGCAGGATGACTATGACTCGTTTGGACAAACGGATTCGAGGCGGCATCCTTCGCCGATGAACTTCCTCCAGCGGAAGCACGAAGTCTCTCTGAAATAAAACATTAAAGGGCACGGCTATCACACTACACATAAGAATTTTTGTGGATACTACCTTGTTGTCTGTATGTGATATTAAAAATGATCTGTTTGACTGATTTTTTTTGTAATTATCCGTAGACAGAGGAGGAAGAAGTGAAGTAGTAGTAGAAGAAGGTAATTTTGATTTATCAACATTTTCAGGCTCCTGTGTGTTTTCGCAGGGAAAATAGCGATCTCAGACAACAACTTTGACTGTGAGAGAACTCTCATCCGAACTCAAAGGAGGAGCAGTTGGTTTGGAGGAAACAAGATTTGTGTGGTAGTAGCGTATTTCCATGCATCAACAGACAAGAGCTAAAAATTGGAATATAAAAAAATACCAAAAAAAGAAGAGGAGGCTGCAGAAGGGAGTATAAATTTAAAAAAATAAATATATTGCTAAACTAAAATATAAAGATAATAATATACAGAAAGACAGAGAGAGTAAGAAAGACTGTTTTATAAACTAGATAGATACACTAAATAAGTTAGCGGTTGATCAAGAATCTGAAGTATGTTTTGTAAGGTTGTTTGTTTGTAAATTAATTCGAATGAATATTAAAAATTATAACTATGTTCTTGTTCTTATTAAAAGCATTTTGTAATGGAATAATTACCTTTAAGAATGTTGAACGAAGGCATACTATGAGAAGACGATCCATCTACAAATTTGAATCAAATTAAAAAACAAAACTAAGAGGAAAAGTTTCAAGGTGAGGGCATGCTAAACTGCTTTCTGCGATATGATTATTTTATTTTTACTAAAAAATTTGTAACTTGTATACTAATAATTCAATTTTAAAATTTAGCTAGTAATTATTTGCATTACAATTCAGATTATTTAGGGTTTAGTAGTTGTAGTACTTTTAAAATCTTATTCTCATGCATGCACTTTTTTACTCAATGGAATTTTGAGATTTAGATAAAAACTAGAATTATAATATAAAAATTCTTAAATAGATAATAACCAATTAAATTGAGTATAGAATGAGAAAAACGATAATATTAATAAATTATTAGCTTTATGGAGAATTCAAATTAGTTTAGAATTAAAAATAAGTCCATAAATTGAGAAAAAGTACTCAGGGCGGGCGGGAGTCAGTAGAATGCAAAAAGCTGAGAAAGTAGAAATCTTTGATGTTGGTCATAATTCCTGCAATTTAATCCTCATAAAAAATAAAAATTCTAAAACATAAGTCTAAATCTTTTAACAGCACAAAACAGTAAAAAATCTCCATCTATGCACTTTACAGTAGCACTACTTAAATACACAGGTAATATCTCTGGCTACTGGCAAAATTATCCTCATCAAGCTCAGTCGCCTATCATAATATTCAGCACTACTCAAAATAGAAGTAAGGGAACCCCATCAGGGATTGCCATTGCCACCGAGGCCGATTGTATCACCATATTTAGAAAATACCTTTTGGTCCTTATTGATGACTAATTAACTAATTCCATTTAATAGCTTTTTACCTTTAAAAACTACGCAATTAAAATTCATTCATGAGAAAATTAAAATTTCGTACGTGACGATGGTGATCCTACACCATGACGATAATTTGGAGGTAAGGCCATCCTTCCAGCAATCCCAAGGTGCCTTGGTTACAATTTAGAACTTCAAAGTGGAATTCTGATGTTCAACTAACTGTCAACATGTCAACAAAACAAACAAAATGCATTTAAATGCATGCAAAATGCATAAAATATGCACAAAATGCATTTTAAAATAGTACGTCAGCTTGCTTTTGTTTACCTTTCATACAGTTTGTCACCAAGTCAGCTTTGTAGAGACGGGAAATGTACATCCAATTAATTATTCCCGTTCCTAAGTAAAAGACAAACCACTCTTTGTTTTACACTCTAAACTGGGTGACTCACACCTTTAATTATCTCTAGCAAAAACTTGCATAATTAATCTACATTTAATCCTTTTGTCATCATACATTTTGTTGTTGCTACTACTACTCTTCCATCAACTTTTGCCGAAGCCTCTTTCAAATCCCAATTACCACCGCGGCTCCCCTGAACTATCCATGGTCAGCTGTAAATGCACCCATAAAAGTGCTTTTAATCTGTAATCTTCGGGGTATCTTGATACAGCAACTCCCAAGCAATCTCTCAAAATGCACCTAAAAACACATCAAAGCAGTCAGTGGAGCCAGTGTCATGTCATAAAAGCATCATTGTCAAAATACACAAGAAGGATACATTGATTAAGTCATAAAAATACATGAACAAGATATAATCTCTATTTACAGGTATACCTATCTATACATCTGCTTGGCATCCTTCATTCTTCACCATCCCCTTTTTCAGACCATTTAAAATCCCATCTTTAAACCAAACCAACCCACCCATTCCACCTTAATTTTTCTAACCTGCGCATAATGAACACGTTTGTAATATAATCCCATTTAGAATTTAACCCTTTCTTTCCAATAACCATACTCTGTAATTTTTGTTTGTATTGTTCTCATTTTCTTCTCTCTTCTTGTGCTGGCTGACTGAACAGAACACTGAACTGAACTGATGTTGATTATGTCCATCATCATCACCTTCTTTACATTCACAGTGTTCGTCATCCGTTTGTGGTCGTTCATATGGGAAGAATGAAAAGCATACACACTAAATTGTATCTATCTGTCTCTTTTTTTGTGCAAAAGTTTATGGCTAATGTCCATGTCCACTTCTTCGTGTTCGTGTAATAAATGGAATGACTAATCCAATTTTTCCTCAACCCTTTCATCATCGTCACAGCAGTCACAGTCACACTATCATGTAAAAATACTATAAAATTGTTTGGTATTATGTTAAATGTCTCTTCTCTTGTGCTTGTGTAATTCAATGCTGCTTTTGCTGCAAAATGAGTGATGTTGTGAGAAATGTATGGAAAATTCATTCATCTCATCAGCAGATCATCAAGATCATCAGAGATCTCTTCTAACTGTCTTGTCTATTCTGTCTGTGTGTTAAAAGTGTGTGCTTTATGGAAAGATAACTGATTGATGGCTCACAAGACACAAAAACGAAAGACGAAAACAAGTTGAGCAGCAACTTGTTCCAATTTTCCATCAATTTCCAATGCCATCAATAAATTAATTCACACGAACGTACCTGCAGAGAGAGCTGCAATTATAGCACGCATTTTTTTCTAGCTAATTATCTAAATAGTCATCATTTACTCATTATCAGAAAAATAACTGTCTGAATAGTTTGTACAAAATAGTTAGCTCTCGGCAGTCAGTCAGTCATCTGTGTCACGTCAGAAGAGAGGAAGCCTGTACCAATCCTCCTCATGTGCAGTGCTACATGTTTTGTGGATTTAGGAGGATAGAATCTCTAGTTAATAGACTGTTGACCTCGACCACATATTTGATAGTCATTTTATTTGGTTAATAGAAATTCTAGCATGTGAACTACATAAAAGATATTATCTAACTAGATCAATAGCTGTTTACTAGGAAGTAGAAAAAGTTGAGGGAATTTCTGCTGCTGTTGTAGGAAAATTTATAGATGATTTATTTGCTTAATGAGTTCTAGTTAATTTGAGTTCCTATCACCTATTGTTATAAATTAAACTGCTGTTCGGGGACGGCAGTCGTCAGAGGAAAGAATAGAATAGTTTTAGTTTTGTGTCCTCCGAAGACGGTGAATGAATGAATGAATAGTTTTTTATCAGCTGTTTTTTATTATTGAAAAGTTTGTTGTTTTGGTGGTCGATGCCTTTGTCTTTCAATTTGATTAGTTTGTGTTAACTGTAACAGTGAAGAGTGAAATAAAAGGTAAATCTAACGAATTAGTACACTTACTTTTAAATTTCGAAATGTTTTTGACTAAATTATTTGCGCATGCATCATGGAAACATGCTTAAATTTTTGGTGTGTAATTTTGTTTTAAAATTAATGTTTGTCTTGCAGTTTGCCAAGTTTTCAGTTTCAAGATAATGTCATTGGATCATGCGTGGCTGAAGGGAGTGCCCATGGATTTGAACCAGCGGTACTACCCAAAACCTCCCCCTCGATTCAAAGATATTGACATATACATTCCACTGGATGCCATTGAAAATGACGTATACAATTACATAAAATGCAATTAATGTTATTTCATACAATATGCTTCAGAGCTCGGGATAATTTTTTATTTCCTTTTTTCTGTAGTACGACTTTACGGAAGAACGACGAGTTCTTGCAGAGTGTAAAATGTGGGAGGAGGACAAAGAAAAAGAAAGACTGGCTAGAGAGGAACAAGAAAGGATCCGAAAGATAGCAGAGGAAGAAGAAGAAAGAATTCGAAAAATTGCAGAAGAAGAGGAAAGACTTAGACAGGAAGAACAAGAGAGGCTGGAGAGGGAGGAGGCCGAAGCTGCTGGAGTTGCTGCCCTCGAAGCTCAAGCTGAATTAGCTGAAGCTAAGCTCCAGCAACAGCAACTGCAAAAGCAGCAACAAGAACAACAGCAAGAAACTCAATGTAGTGACCAAGACACTTCCCCAACCACTGTTTCTTCTTCGATAGCTACAGAACTAATTAGTAAATTAGAAATTAACAATAGTAGACAACCTCCTCCTCAAACTTCAGTAGCAAATAGTCTAGACAATAGCCTTGCCTCAGCAGCTTCAGTAGACGACAGTAGTAATATTTTAGGAAATCATTTTAACAGTGCTGGTAGTTCTCACCATGAATCGCCGACTTCAGAGGAAAATTCAGTTTCCAGTCAAAGTCAGTCCCAACCAGTGACAGTGCCAGTGCAACAACTAACTCATATAGAAGGAGAAAATGGAGGAGTAGTGCATCCTCCTCCACCTCCTCCACAACAACAGCAACAACAACTCCCACAACAGACACCTTATCCTGGAATGAATGGTTACCACTACCCCATGCCTCCAATGTACCAACAACAGCAACCACAGCAGCAGCAGCAGCATCCTCACCAACCGCAATATTATAACAATTACATGGCTCCCCCAGCTCCTGTGATACCACCTCCTCAGTATCAAAATTTTTCTCAACCGGCTCCTCCACCAGAATCTTCAACGGCCCCAGTCAATTCGTTTACTAAACTCCACTTTCCCTTTTTAACTAGCATAAATGCTTCGTCTTACCCCCGGAATAGTTACTTGTCGTCACCCACCCCTGGTGCAGGAGGATCTACCATCGCCTCAGCTCCTATACCCACTCCGCATCCTTCTCAGGACGATATTGTTTCTCAAAACCCATTTCTCTCGAATTACGTTCAGTCACTATCTTCGTCTCCTATGCATCAGCATGGTCAACAGTATTGGCCAACTACCAGTCATTTACCACCTCAACAACCACAAGGTGGAACGGGACCACTAGTCCATCATCCTCATCAACATCATCCGACGTCATAGCCTATTTCAATGGGGCCTTCCTCCGCAACATCGGCAGGCCGGCATTCAACATGCTTTGCGATAGAATGATATTTATAATTTAAAAACAATTTTTTATTCAGAAAAATTAAAAATATTGTACGCCAAGCAAAAAATACAATTTTATTATAATGCCTACTGATGATGATGGTTAATTATTACTATTATATACTTATTGTCTCATTTAAGAAAGCGGAAATATAACGTATATCGCGCAATTATAATCAATTTTATAGTCAAGTTCAGAAAATGACTAGGTTCGTGTTTGCGTGCCAAGTTTAACTTATTTGATTTATGACTAATGTTGATTTTCTGAAAAATTTCCAGCTGGAAAAACTGAACAAAAAATTCTTTTGACTGTTTTATATTCAATTTGCGACAGAAGCTAGTCATTTATGAACTTGGACTTTGTAATCCAAATTGTCCTTTCATATGAATATTACGTGTTCCAGATTGCAATTTTTTGTAATGCACTGTACACACCTGTTTCCTATATCAACCTACTCAACCGATATGATACTTTCCATGTTGCCAAGAAAGCATAAACGAATGGGAAACGTGTTTTAGATGATGATGGGGGTAAAATTGTTCCGATGAAATCCAATATCTATCATCGCCGTCCCTGGAAAATATTTGTTTTTCTTCATTTTTGCCATGTTGAGTTTGCAAAATGTATTTTTTCTGGATTGATGGAGCTGAGGGAGAGACAACTATAATGTATGACTTTCCTGAGAAGACGTCTTTCTTTAAAAAAAACGAAACAGTGTTGATTTGTCAGAAAATATATCAATTTTTCAAAAACGAAGGAATGGCTCATTGAACCTCTGAGACTATCATGTAAAAAGAAAACAGTCTTTACAGCTTTCTGCATTACTCTTCCCTCCCACTAGACTCTTTCTTGCCTTTCTGCCTGCCAGCCTGGAATCTCTGAAGCGCTTTTAGAGAAGAAGAGAAAGGTCTTTTACGCAAGAAAGGATTCAAGCTGTGCAAAACGGATTAAAATATGGTTCGCCACCGCATTATATATACTACCATGCACCACCAAAAGGCGCCTTGTGACTTTTTTTTGCCTCTATTGAGCGAAACAGATTACATCATTCATATTTAGGGAACTGGGGACCATCCATAAAAAATGTCATGTTCATCTCAGAATCTTGGAGCATTCCAAAAATATGCTTTCCATCCGCATCCTCCTCTACCCATTTTAACCTCACAAGTTATTCAAGAAATAACCCTTCCATCCATTATACTCCATAGTCAATATTCCCAAATGCCCACCGCATTATCTTGACTGACTGACTTGGAGCTGGGAGACGAACGAGGAGAGTGCAAGCAAATAATACATTCTTTTTTTTGCCTTTTGTATATTGTATGTTATTTTGTAACAGTACATAATACTAATACTTTAAAGAGCCGTTTTCTCGGAGAAAAAAATCTGCTCTTTAGTTTTGCTCCATATTTTCTATTCAGTCTTCATTTGTTTGACTGACTCTCTCGCACACACGCACTTGCTACTTCTTTCCTTTTCCTTCCTTCCTCTTTACAGAAAGTTACACACAGTCAGGCAGGCGAAGCCTTACACACTTCTCTCTCTTTCTGTTTGATTTACTCTGACAGCTTTGCCTTCACCCTTTCATCTTTTTTTCTTCCATTCTACTCTAATAAAGTTGTATGTTTTTTGTGTATGTTCCGTATTATTCCGGGTGGCCCTCCTCGTCTATTTTTACGATTAAGATGATACCATACACAACATACAGCCAAGAAGGATAATAATGATAATGACCCTAATGACGCTGATGAAGCCATCAGATTAATAGCAACTATCTATACAGTTTCCAAAGTGTATAAAAACATTTCACTTCAATTCATTTTCAGACAGCCATCTCATATCGCCTCCTCCGCTTCGACATCGACATCCCCCCTTTGCTTGTGAGCGACCAGTGGCCCAAAAAAAATACGAAGCATTTTATTAGAGGATCATCTGAGAGCAAATAAAGTAACTTTGCAAAACACACAAAAAATATACCTAAGCTGATTGTGAGTTGAGTTGATAGTCAATCAGTCCAAAAGAGAGCGAGAGACTGAGAAAGGAAGTATGCACACCAGTGAAAGAATCCTTTATCCGACCAACTGACTCCAAAAAAAATTCCCACGATTTCCTAGCTCTCTTTACATTTCCAAACTCAACAAACAAAACTGTATTGTAACTGACGGACTATAACTGACTTCACAAAAATTCTAACAAAACTGTATATACAGATTTCCACCTTCAACCTGCAACCACCATCACCCATGCAAGTATAGAAGGATAACTAAAAGTAGCAGATTTTCAGTTTTTTTAAGCTTGCAAGTCATGTCATATCCGTCGTTCTCTATCCACTTGCCTTGCACTCCACTTGGTTCAGGCTCACTAACTCTCACTCACAAAGTTGAGTTTGGTGAAAGCTCGTTTCTACTTCTCCCCGACACTGACTAAAACTATCCCTCTTCTCATTCTGCTCCCAACTCTCTTCAAGACAGCATTACTAACAACCACACTCAGAATATCGCAATCGGAATACATTGGGATTTTTATCAGACTAAAGCTTACCTTCTCCCAAAAACACATTATTTTACCCGAGAAAAGTGAATTGTGCATCGGGAGAGGGTTGCTCTGCTTGACTCTACTTTTTTTTAGATTGCCCCTTGTTCTCCACAAAATTAGTTCTCTTTAAAAAAAAAGTTTCATAGCCTTTGGCTATAAGACAACAAGAGAGAGAAAAAAATACATTTTTTATTCTGTTTCATATTTTTTTGTGACACCACCAACGTCTTCATTTGGGACAACGGGAAGTATAAAAAAGAGTCTAAAAAAAGATTGAAAAGATTTTTTTCTTTTAAAAAGTTCTAAAATACACAGGAGCCACCACCAACTTTTCTTCTTCTTTTGAACAGAACCAAGTTGATTTTTGGTAGGATAGCAGTGTGGTGGAATCCGTTGGGATTATCCATTATTTATTTTTTCTCTCCTGCTGGTTCCCTCTACTCTTATAATCATAATCATAACATTTTTTATCTAATACAAAAGGTTTTCTATATAATGGGAAGTGACTCAAAATTGTGCGTTTTTATGTCTTGTATTTCGTCGTAGACGATAAAGTTAGTGGGAATAAAAACTAGAGCTAAGTAAATACCCATTTCTCTGGGGTTACTTGTGAGAGTGCCGAAATAAAAAGGTGAAGAAAGGCAGGGGAAAAAGAAGTGTGGTGGTTGGTTTTTGTGGTGTGCGGTCCATGTTGGATGAAAAGAAGAAATTTCCCACTGGATTCTTGACTTGGAATATACAAAAAAGAGCAAAGATAATTTTTGCGGGGTTAGTTTTCTTTGTTCGGAGAAAATTACAAAGTAGCTGTACAGCCGAGAGCCCCAGCAGCAGCCGAAGAAGATGAAAGTTTACTTTTAGATTTTCTTGTGGCCGTGCTTATACTCTTAACTGAATGCTGTGAAGCATTTCTGAGAATTAATAAGAATCATATAAAATATTTATATATATTTGTACAGTAAGTAGTAAGCCTTATATGCAGGGTGCTGCAATACAACGTATTGTTTGGCGAAGGGACAAAAAACGCTACGAAATGGATTTGCAATAATAATTTGTTATTGTTATCGTTGTTTACTTGCTCCATTTTAAATAATACTTCATCCATTCTAAATCTATATAATTTAGCGTTCTTTGTCATTCATTCATCGTCATCTTCAAAGAGAGAGTAGTATACAAAGCATACATATAGTTTACTGAATGACTAAGTAAAAAGAAAAGGGGAAATCCCTTTAACTCATACAAGTTGTAGAGGAAGGACACACGAAGAAGCGAAGAAAACAGAAGCGGACTTTGTAAACCAACTCATCATCATAATAGAAAAAGGGAAAGCAGGACGCGAGGAGAAAGTAAAATGAATGAAAGGAATGAATGGAGGTAAGCTGGTTGGAGTGAAATGGAGGAGAAAATTCTTAAGATTTTCTTTACTCAAGCAAAATGCCAATGCAATTCAAGAGGCTCTCTTCATCTTCCTCTTTTAATTGTGACGATGATGAAATGACAGAGAAAAGGGAGAAAAGACGAAACAGTAGAAGATGAAGTGAAAACATCGCAATATAATTATTTTCTTCGAGAGTAAAATTAGTTTATTTGAAGAGCATGATGGAGAAAAAAGAGATCCAAGTAGTTTTCTGACAGTAAATATATTTACCAACTGCTTCCACTATTTTAACTGCAAAAGTAAGAAATTTTTATGAAAACAAGAGGTGCAGTGCTTTTAATTAAGGTAAGGAAGGAATACAAATGTGCCACAAAATTTGCGTGCCTTTATTAAGCAAAGAGGAAACACGGAAGTGATCATCAGTTGCAATTTGCAGTTAACAAAGAGAGAGTGCTGACGTGTGTATTTTTTATGGTGCTACTTGGAATTATAAAAACAGAAGCTGTATATGCACGTGATTTTGAAAACGAATTTGGAATTTCATGGAACATAATAATCGGGAAAAGTTGAAAGGGTTGGAAAAAAATGAATAGTGGAAGGAAAAACTTAAGCCTATTTTGCAGAAGCATTCGTGAAACTAAATTGGTGTGAGAGGAGAAATCAGAGGGAAGAAGAGACTGATTCAGAAGAAGACTACTGCTGGTGGAGGCTTGGCTTTTTGGAAGAGATGTGGCTCGAGATTTGCTCACTATTACACTGGCGAGCTCATTTGGTGCTCCTTTGGCTTCTAGGAGTTTGCATCGGGGGCAGCCTTATAAGTAAGTAGATAAAAAAAGCCAAAGGCAGAGATGAGCAAATTAAAAGAGGATTACAACCTTTTTCAATTTATCCTGGATGATTTATCTGAATTATGTATAAAAATACTTATTAAAGCTATTCAACACCACATTTAATTATCATACAAAAGTATTATTAGATATGTGATTAAAGTTCAAAGAAAAATATTAGCCTAGATACATATGTAATAATGTAACTTTACCCGAAATATGTATCGCTTTTAATTGAAATTTTACTATGAAATTTGCCTATAGGCAAAAGCCTACCTACTACACGTGCTACTTTTACTTTTATATATCGTTTAAAGTAAGTGGATAAGTTGTATAAGCACTAAGCAAAGCTCATACATGCTTTAATAATTGAAAATTGTAACACAAGTCTGTTAAAACCTCCCAAAACTCCATATTATGTCTAATGAAATATTCAAAAGGAAACATTTCCAAAATTTATTATGGGGCATTCCGACAAAAAATATAGCAAAAAAGAAGTTATTTCTTTGTTGGTTTACTTTGGTAGTTAGTTGGGTAATTTATTATTAACAAAAAGCTAGAGGGCGGATTTGAGTGTAATAAACTATGACAGGATATTTCGTACTGAGGATAAAATGCCTAACGGTGATAATTAAGAAAAAACAAGAGAGAACGTAAGTGGGACTCCCTTAGGAAGCCTGATGCAATCCACTATACACAACTGTACTGTACAGAAAAAAAATAGTAGTGAAAAAATGAATGAATGGAAAAACAAAAGAAAGTTTTGATAAGAGCTTTCTAAACGACCTTGGACCACCAACCCTGTTAATTGTACTTAAGAAGGGCGGTGTAGTACAGGATGTTTTTTATTTTTGCTAGAGTGCAAGCTAAAAAAAAGTTCCATTCATTCTATATTTACCAACTTATTCTAAAAAAAGTTTCTCATAATCAGTAAAATCAGAAGGATCATTGGAGAGAAAAAGAGAAACTGTTTTGCTGCGTTAGCAACAAAAATGTAAGCATAAAAGTAGCTATGTAGGTATTTTTTCTTCATCTTTGCCCTTTTTAGAGAGGCAAGTAACACAACGCAAAGCGGTTAAGAGAAAAGTTGTTGTGCAATTAAAGAAAATGTTTTAAAAAATGGGGAGGACTGATATTATATTAAGGAAGCAATCGTTTTACTTGACATGGTATAACATTATCTGCATTTGCAGCAATATCCATTTTTTAACTTATCTTGAGCTTTTATCTGTAATGAACTTTTTTATTGAACTATTCAAGTAAAGATGACATTGTTTTTATATTTTGGAGAATGCCTCTTCTTTGGGAAAAAGTATGCATGGAGATGGAGAAGACAGGTTAAAAAAAATTGCTTATCACTTCAAGTGTCAAACTTTATGTTTTCTCCACTCAATTCCACTTCATTTTTTAAGCATTCCTATTGAACTCGCCAAATCTGTATGTGAGATGAGATGACGATGATGGTGGTGGTCCTAGAGTCGTATAATCTCTGATGAGACCCTTCTGCTTTCCTTGATTTCTAAAGAACTACAGGCCACTCTTATTTTTCAGACTAAAGATTAAAATGATAACAGCTGCCGTCACGTAATCATTACCAGAAACACTCTTACCTCATCCTCATTTTGAACCCAGTGAAGAGGTGTTATTTCACCCAAAATGTAGTGTGGAATAGCATACATACTTTTACAATTTTCTCGTGGCTCTTCCTAGAACCACAGCCATTATCCTACTTCTCATTATCCCCATTTTTTCCCATATTTGCTCCCCCGCATTCGGTATTCATGCCGTGTTTTCTGTGTGTATAATTTCACAGTTGTTCCCCAACGGCGGCGACAGAGCGTATGACGTTTTTACTGCGCTGGGTTTCAAGGAGCATTTTTACTGATTACTTTTACATGAGATTTTTTCACACATGTCACATGTTATGTTCTGCCGTGTCGTGTGAATGGGTACGGTGGTGGGATTATTATTATTACTTGTCAACAGCTTGTTAGTTTGCACTTGTGTTCATTCTTTTGAACGCATGTTATTCCAAACTAGTTAGAATACTTGCACTTTCTTTTTTAGATCTCGTGAAATACGTAGATTTTTTGCTAATGGAATATGGAAATGACCTTGGTGGTTTGGTGAAGTTGAGTGAAAGTTGTGGTTTGGAATGGAAAACAGATTTTGTTTAGCTGATGAAATGATGATACCATGCTCTAGATTTATCTAATATAATATATATGAACGTACCTAATTTATTGGAAAAATTTCTTGTCACGTAGTAGCATTTTGATTTCTCTCTGGAATTCCAATCACAATAAAAGTTGATATAGTATAGAAAGTGTAATATATAATGTTATATCAAGTTTTCCACAAATCGTTTGATTTTGGGCTAACCTTTTCTTTCATCGATAATAATCAACAAAACACAATATAAAGATAAAGAAGCAAAGCAAATGAAATACGCTGTGATTTCACTATTTAAAAAAGCTCGGCGTCCATTTGGATACATGCATGCAAATATACATCAAGCCCTCATTGCAAGATAGCATGACGAGATTGTGAAAGTAGATGGAATACCTTGTGTTTTCTGATTGATCGGACAAAAAATCAGCCATGGGTTACTAGTTACTTTATCTCCTTGACTTCCTGAAGTAAAGTTTTATATATGACGTAAACAAGCGAAATGCATTTTTGAGGGCGAGGGCGACTAAAACGTTAAAGTGAAGTTACAATTTCCTATTTGAAATCAACGTTTCATTCCAACGCGTTTCCATTCATGCAAACTATTTAACCCATGGGTTGATAACATTGTCCTCATATCCTACAAGTTTCCATGCCTAAAATTCCTACGTATTTGACATAATCTCTTATTGTATGCCACCGTTGATGCCATGTCACCTAAATAGTTACAACAGTTGACAATTCCAACCTCTGAACGTAATAGCTTTTCTGACTTTGTTTTAGTTATCTTATCTTTCTGAGACATAACTCATAAAACGTTGGGTGCATGTTGCATGATAGTCGTATTTGTTGATAGAACAGACTTCCAACTTTTTTGGATGTCGAATGTTTTGCTTACGCATGCAAAAAAGCAATAGCTACTTGCTTACAAAAAATTTTTACTACTGGATTAAAAGGAATCGTTCCTCTATATCCAATGACAATGGGAAAAGTTTTTTTTAATTTCCAAAGAATGTGGTTGATGATTGGAAATTCTTTGCGTGAAAAAAACTTTGTACAAAATGATATAATTTATCTTTATTTCTCCTTTTGTAGAAGACAACGACAAGTCAGTCTCAAGACGAGTAGTTGGCCTGGTCGCATCAGAAACGACATCTTTTCACCTACCAACTTTCTCCTCTTCTGAGGACGATGGAGGTCGAAGTAGTAGTGGAGACGTGTCTCCCTTTCCACAAGGCGGATTCCGCCATTCCTCCAACAAAAAGCATCATAATCACCATCATCGACCTAACCAACACGAACAACATCATCACCTTCACGTAAACCATAAAAAACGCCATGCTCACCATACCCAAGAAGATTTCAACGATAATTACAATCATCATTATGACTTTGTTGACGATACGAGTAGCTTTGGTGTTAGTTCCAGAGAAGAAGAGGAACCAGAGCAAACTTTCTTGTTCGAACAAGTTTCTCCAGAAAACCCAGGAGAACCGGGAATAATGGTGGTTCAGGAGAAACTTCGCAGCACAAAAGGGACAAGTAGTGGTGGAGGTGGTATGCACAGTACAAGTAGCGGTGTTGTTGGTGGTGGGAGCATTAGTGGAATCGGTAGTAGTAGTGGACTGGATCACCATCATCTTCACCAAAAACATCAACAAAATAGCCCTTCAGATGATTATAATGAAGAGAATGGTAACTTTTTTGTGGAGTCTGGTGCTAGTAGTGGTGGTGGTGGTGCTACTGGTGGTGGTGGGGGTAGTGATACAGGATTCGCAGGGGAAGGAAGTGGGGACTCGGCGTTCCCTCAAGTGGGTGTTATAAGGGAACAACAGGAAAAGTTGCTATTACAACAGCTAATGAGAGGTTACGAGAGAGATGTGCGTCCCGTGAGAAATGCAAGTCATGCGGTTGTTGTCCAAGTTGGAATCACGTTGACACAGATTTTCGACATGGTAAGAATCCTTCTTTTGTTACAAATGAAAGAAGTTTACGGATGGAAACTCTTTTCGTCAGGTTTTTTTTCCACTGGTAGAAATGATCAATTTAAGCATCCGCTTAACTATTGTGCGTGTGCAAAGCTTTCTTTTTCGAGTTTCCAGAAAAACTACTTAAGTTAATGGGAAAATAAGTCAATATTTTTCTTCTTTTTTTGGAGGAATGGGAGTAGGAAATACTAAATAGACAATAAATAAGGATGACAAGTAATCTGACAATTTGAATTCTCAACTATAATTGCTTCTTGGAAAATTATGAAAAATGGTTTGGGTTCAAGGAAAATTTAATTTTGAAGTAAAAAATAATGTGAAATTATATGTATAGCACATTGGAATGTGGCATATTTTCGTAAGAAATGTCAATATTTAAGTGCCGGAAATCCGGGAAAGAATTGCCATCCCCGATTTGTCGTCTTGATGGGTTCATAATACTTGTTTTTGTTGTGTTGGCTTTCGGCATGATATTTTCGATTGTAAATGCTAAAAAATATATGAAAATGCTGTCATGCTGCTTGTTACGACAATTGAAAAGGAGCAATGTGTTTACCTTTTTTCGGTTTTACTTACTATGAGACAGACTTTTTGAAGAAACATGAGATTCATGAAAATGTATTATTAGTTTCCTGTTCCTCCTTGTCATATTTACTTTCCATTTAAACGCAATATTGCCATTTCCATGAGGCAAACTGGGAAAAAGCGTATTTCACTTTTGAACTGAAGGGGAAGGGATGCTGAAGTTGAAAGTAAAAATAAGTGAGCAGTTGGTTGACAAGGTAGAAGATTGCAAACTTGTAAAAATGTAGAAAAGCTGGTGACGGACGACAGAAGCAGTAAAATGGGCAGAAATTGATTTCCAAATGCATTTCTAAGGAAACGAGTAAAAATATGTTTTGTACAGCATTGTGTTTTCTCTTACTGCAAGGAATGATGATATATATGGCATAGAACTCAGCACTAACCATTTTTTAGTTTTGCATGTAATTTCCCGTGAGTGCATAAAGCCTGGACATACAAAAATGCTACAATGTAAAAATAGAGTCACAGTTTTCATTATAACCGTTTCAATCAACTTAGGGAAATGCATGGCTACTTCTTCCGTCATTCGTACAGACAAAGAGAAATTCCTGCTGTTTGTCGTGGAATGTGACGTTACATTGCTTTCTGTTGGGATGCACCCTTTTGGAACTGGAAACTAGTGTTACGATTTGTTCTAATTTATCCAAATAGATATATGCATAGAAGAAAAACAGCTTTCGCTTTTCAGATCGGTAGAAAATTGCATGAAATAAACGTAAATCTTTTAAGAAAATTGAAAAACACGAATACATCTTCCATAATGCATAACAAACACAGTCTTTGCTCGCAAACATTTTAGCTGAATTCGCACAAATCTTTAATCATTATTATTACACGATTATCAAAAGACAACTCTGAAAAACATAATCCAAAATGAAATTGGAGATGCAGAAAAGAGATTAATGTTGCATTTCTTTCTTTCTTCCACTTGAAATCTGTCTGTTTTATTGCATTGTAGCTTTTTATCTTTCGTCGTATTGATCTATTTATTTATGTGAAACTGTGAAGCAATCGAAGTAGCATCTGGCAACATTTTTTAATAAAAATGCGCATTGATGTAAACTCTCTTGTTGCTTTTCTTTTTTGTTTCATTGGACGACAGACGAAACGCTTATTTTGTTTACCCTTTTTCGATTCCTCTTATCTTGCTCCCAAAGTAGTATGCATAGTCAAGTGTATATGTAGCAGCATTGAGAACGGCAGTGTTGACATTATCATTGAAAATGGAATTTCCATTAGAAATTTACTTTGATGATGATCATCAGTTGAACTTAATGTAGTCATGCAAGCATGATGATATTATGCAGCGTTGGTTATAGATCAATAAATACGAGATTTGTATTACTTCTTTGTATTAAAATGAGGACAGTTCTAAATACGAGTTGTTACAATTTGTGTGGTCCCAAATTGAGGTTCCCGTTAGAACTCCAAATATTGGTATTAGCCACTACCCACCATAACTCTATTTTTAAAATACTGGCTCATGTGAGGGCTTCTTTTTCAGATTAAAAAAATGTTTGATTATGTTTTAATTAGATTCGTGAACATGAAAGGTAAACAAAATTAAACATGGAATCCGATCAGATCTCTTTCATGCTCACAAATGTACACATAAATCAAATAATATTTTGAACCGTAATTAGTCATGTGGGTGATTTTATTGCATTTCAAGAGCGTTAGTTGCTGTTACCAAATTAGAGAATTCCAGTTCAAAAAAGTTCAGTAGACCGCGACCGTGAACAACGTCCATACTATTTAGCAAGCTTTTATGATGACAATTTTTAGGCTCAAACAATTTCCAAATTATTTATTGCTGGAATATTCTAAAAAACATGGTATTATAAATTTGGAAACCTGGCTGCATAAAAATAGTACATGTTGGCTCATAATGCGCATTTTATCGTTCCTCCTCTATTTAATAGCATCCTCTTTTTATCATCACCACATTTTCATGTTAGTATTCTGTTTTCATCTTAAATTCATTGTTATCCTTTTAAACTCTTCTAAACTAAACTCATCTAGCAGATTTTTCTTCACTTTTCTCTTTAAAAAGAAAAATACTTTTATATCCTTTTTTTTAAGAATTCTAAGCAGCATCTCCTGTCTATTTGCTTGTCTTTCCCCTTCTACCCGTCTGCCTCCAACAGAGACTTATTCCACTTCCACACACATCACGCATACACATTATCTCCGCTTTCCGCCCGTTTTTCTCTGTCTTTAAGCATGTTTAAGCAAAACAGAAAAAAATGTACTCACTTTTTTACACATTCACATTCTTTCTTAATAGTATGTGTGCTCATAAAAAAGCTTTGCTACTTTTTATGTGTCTGACGAGAATGAAAAGAACGCTGCTTTTATTGCGATCATAAAAATATACTTTGGATGAGGTGTCTTGTCTTACGACATAAATATGATGTAGATGATGTACCCTTTACTTTCCCATGAAAAACAAAAGATTAAATACATGCAAAATGGGAACGGAAAAACAAACAGAACATTTTACAATGAAGTAGGTATTTTTTGTTTATGTATTTAATTCCCCGCTTTGTTCGTCGTTTCTAACGGTTCATTGGTGTAAATAAAAAATCAAGTGGGAAATAATAATGCACAGTTGAAGTAAAATACGCAGAAAATGATTTTAAAAATTGAATAGTGTTTATTTATTTGGTACCTAATCAAAATTAGAGATACAGAACGTAATGCTGAACAGAAAGGTTAAGTAAATGACATAAAATTACAAAATCCTGTAATCGGAAAAATAATTTAGAGTTGCATAGTTGTCTCGGTTATGGGGAATTCGACTCTTATTGAGATTTAGGTTTGATCATGTGAAATTCTTCAAAAAAGTCATCTTCATAGTAGCCATTCACTTTACGGCATGGGTGTTCCAAACTAACCCAATTACTCTCCAACTGAGTTACATCGGCCCAGCTACGATAAAAGTCGTCGATATCCTGAGCATCAACGCAGCGTGGTGGACCATTTAAGTTAGTTTTGTCATATTTGACGGACTGCAGAAGATAGCGGAACTCGTGCTGTTTTTCATGAGCAACAGCTCGTTTCATCATGTCCAGGTAAGCTGGGCGAAACGAGTAATCCAAAGCAATGAAGGAAGCCCTATCCCAAACACAGTCAAATGGACCATATTCTTCAATGGGACACTTGAACAGGTCACCACAATAAATCTTCAATGATTCTTCCTTGTTATGGTACAAAGACCGAGACTCGTCGTAAACCAAATCCAATTTATTTTGTTGGCTGAACTCTTGGATAACCGAAGGTACAGCTTCCACCCCGAAAACATCAAAACCTAAATTCACCAGAAATGGAATGTCTTTTGACTTTCCACAAAGTGGTAAAAAGAATTTGAGCTTTTTCTCTGCGTTCTCAGGTTTGCTTTCTCCTTGCTGGGTGAGTTCACTCAGATAGCGGAGAAGTTGGGGATGAACCTCCTCAATATGCCACTGGATTGCATTGCACTTGTACCGGTTTTCCCAATATTCCAAGTTTTGTTTCACTTGCAGCTCCTGGGGAACACGGGATTCCACACCTGAAATTTTTAAGATGAAGACTTACTATGATGTTTACACGCGTAAATCCGAAATATCTTAATTTTTATTAGAATTTCTGTTACTGACCTCCCTGTTGACAAAGCATGATTAATTTTTCTTTAAGTTAAAAAATCTTTATCACTCTAATGTAATTTTCGAAGCTTGAGACATTGGTAACTCGCGACTCTACGAGAAGATGTAAAGGTGAGAAGTGATGAAATGCACAAAGACTGTTAGCATAAAATAAATATTTTTAGAAAAAAAAGCCAACAATACAAGTTACGAAAAGAGTTTGGCTATTTCAAACGGGAGATATGAGAACCTTTTATCTATAGATCTAACGTATGAACTATCTTTTGAAAATCATGGCATAATATATTTATGAATACATATCACTCTTTTGAAGCCGATGTAAGAATAAGGTACAAAATAGAAATCTATTCTATTCACTGGCCTGTCTAGTTAGTGTTAAAGTTCATTATCTATGAAGAACAGACGCACCGAGAAAAATTCTACAGGTAAATGCTTAATACAAAGCATAACGAATGGGACAGGACACAGGCCTGTCGTTGGGGACAGGATGTTTTTAGTTTGAAATCAAAGAATTTACGTACATTTTTGTATGCAAGTAAATAATATTCTTAACATTTTTACAATGTAAACCGGTATAACATGCAACATACTTATGTATATGCATCTGTAGTACATGCGGTATTCTGGAATGTGCTCTTCAGCAAGAATTATCTGACTTTGCCAGCCCAGTGTATTCTTAAATTAAATTCTTGAGTGATCAGTCGAGCATTGAATGAACAAAAAAACTATTGTTCTATCAGTTTCAGGTGTAGTGAGTAGTGATATATTCCTGATAACTTTTGTTTGTATATATAATACTCACACTTAACCGGACATTGCCTTTTGACTTATCTGAAAACCCATTTTGTGCAATGTATCAATGTTTGTGTTATGCAGAACCCTGTCTGCTATTGCTTTCAGACATAGTTCGCCACTCGCCGTCGCCACTAACTACGTATTTATAAATTATGAAAGTGTGCACACATTTTCATATGCAAACAAGATTTTGATCTCTTCAGCTCAATCCAGCTATATAGTTATTCCTTCAGGTTAGTTAGCTTTATTAACTTCTAATTTTATGAACAGAAAATCTTTAAAGCTTTACACTGCATGACCGACCATACACTATTCTACCATCTAGAAAATGATTAAAATGAATAATTTATGATGAGAAACGAAATAACATGCATCAACACATTTTTATCTCATCAAATAATGGTCATATTACTCATTACAGTTTCTAAACTCCACGTGGATATTAATAAGTTATATAAGAGATCTCACCTCACCTGGACCATTTAAATGATTCTTTCAAGTTTAGTACATGCTGAACAATATGTATAAGTTGGTTAGATAAAAGTTGCATAACAATCTCAAAAGCCTCACACTTCACTCAGTATTCAATTTTTTCAAGGGTCACCTTCAAATTTAAATTCTTGTTACAGCATAACACAACCGGTTCATTGCAGTTGTAAGGTACATACAAAAATCATCCCACCAAATCTTTAGTGCATGTACATAACCTTATATTCACATCCATCATTAGTAACTCTCATTGCCATGATTTCATTGTTAAAAATACACTCCAGTCCAGATACTTTTCACCAACTAAATCTTGAGAAGGCTGTGAATACAGCTTCTTAAACTACAACTTTTTCTCTGCTCAATAAAATCCTCTCTCCCCGTCCTCACCCAACTTGTTCTGCATTGCATACACAGTGTTAACTCTTCTCTATCCCCGTTTTCCTCCTCAACTCTCAACAGTCTCAACCATCCGAAACGAGAAACTTTTTATCCGGGTATGTTCTCCAAACAGGGACATCCACCCAAACTAAACTCACCTCCAAAATTGATCACGGTACTAAAAACCAAATTTTATTTTACCTTTCACTCTCACGCCTCTATTTCCCTTCCATTCACTTACCAAGTAATTTATATACCTTAACACACACGTCCCTTTCCCTCTCTTGAAAGTTACTCTTGTTCTCCTTTTTCTGCTGCTGTCATCATTTATTTTCCTATTCAGCCTGCATTTACCATTCATTCATCCAGACGAACAAAGTCAGACAGTCAAAGTGTCTCTACTTTCTACTCTCTAGAGACTTGTTAGCTTTCAAATGAACACCACGCATTCCGAGACAAAAAAAACTTTTTTCTTTTTAAAAACATATATTACGACGAAAGCCAGTAGTGTAGATACAACCTCTGATGACTATAGTGTCTAAAGGAGGGGACCAAGTGTCGAGTTGGATGATAGTACAATGTTGATGTACACACCTCTACCACACAATACAATTTATTTATATGCAAAAAAGCCACCTACATATTCACACCACTATGTATAGACTTGGCTTCACAATTTTCCTCCATTATCCGAGATTTATTCTCAATAACTCAAATCGAAATGGAACTTTAGACTTTTACTTAAAATACAAGGAAAAGTATGCAAGTGGCACTTGTCTGCCACCTTACCTTGCACGAAGCGTGATAAGATAAAATAGTATCGACCCACCTTGTTTAGCTTACCTGGGTCCTTGTTCAAGTTCTCTCCCATCTGATACTACTTTGTTCACATAATAATAATAATCTTGTGGGCTGGCGTCGGCAAGGTGTGGTTTTCATGGTGGTTAGATGAGAGAAAATCGTAGCAAAAAAAAGTGACATGATTCTGTTCCAGTCTGTTGACGATGATCATGATGACGATCACGATTACAGTTTACCTTCCAGTTTTCCTTGTCCAACAACTCCCAAACTTGGAATAATACGGTAGGATGATCATGATCGCCACGGTGGCTTTCATGAGATCCCGTAAGAGATTATTGGATTACATCACATTCACATCTTCCACACACACATTGATCCCTTTCATATGTATGTATCCTCCCAAACCCCAACTCCCAAAACCAACAGCAGTAGCTCAGCAAAAGCTTGTAGGCTTGTGAAATTTGTAAGCACACAAAAAGTAAAGTGTGTATACAAGCAAGCCAAGAGAGAAAAGCTTTTAGAAAGGAAATTTGTTTGTGAACCGGAGAAATACTTTGAAAAGAGCTAGTCTTCCAAATCAAATCAACATACAATTTAAATACCAATTCGTATAAAGCCGAAATAGACATACATATAAATGCTTGAGTTATAGTGCCATTAACTAGACAGGTATATGTACATATATCTTACACGGTGCACTTCCAACATCCGGTCAAATTTCCATTTTATTGTAGTGATACTTCTTGGCTTTAGCTAATATAATGACATGGTTGATGCTACGATAATATAATGCGATGTGATATGATGATAATGATAAGGGAAGCATTTTGCATGAAAAGGTGTTATTTCCTTTTGAAAGCGTGTTACTCAACAAAAGTGCGGTTTTGTGTGTGGTGCAATGCAATGGTTTGAGAAAGCTTCTCCATTTTATCTACTTAGATAACACGCTACTAAATCCACTTCTTAAAAGACAAGTAGCGTGTGTGCATCTCTGTGTGTGTTGGGATGTATCAAAAGGTGTAAAGTTCAAACTGGAAAATGATAATGATGACGATGAAACATGATGATAATGGGCTCGTTCTGTCTTCTTAGTCAGTTTTGGTGTGTCTCGTTCGTCTCTGATGTAGAAATAAAAAGGAACAGAGAAAAATAATATCCTTGTCATTTCCTCTTGTGTTCATGAGTTCCTTTCCTTTTAAACAGTGTTCACTTTTCACAGCTTTTTTGTATTGTTGAGACTATTATTTGGTTGTATAGTATGAATGCTTCTGCTAATGCCGCTGACTATGCAGAAAAGTAGTTCTTGTTAACGAAAAGAATAAAAGAAAAACTGGAAGGATTCTTTTGATGAAGATGAATGGAAAAGATAGAAAGTGTGTCTTTAGAGCTGAGATGATGAGGATTTTCTGTGTTTTCTTGAACTGTTTCGTAAAGGAATCAATATGCTTAAACGTATGGTTTGTGTATACACACAAATTTTAGCTTTTGTGGTTCTCTGGCATGTGAACAACCAATTTATTCTATTCTTTCTGGGAAAATGAATGAAATTTGTGTGCATTACTATTAGAATTATTACGATCATTTTAAGGATGGAGAGGGTGTTGTCGAAAGTCGTGACTGTGTCCAGAAACGACCGTCCGTAATCCCTATAAGCAGAGATAAGAAAATGTCGTCGGAAAAAATACAAAGGATGCCACAGTAATCCCTGTCAATCAAATCTGCATGTG